>JAPMOQ010060694.1:435499-490370 GCA_026543055.1 Argiope trifasciata
AACTGAGCATTGAAGATTAAATTGAAGTTTTCAAAGTAGACAAAAATGACGATGAGGTTAAGTTTGAAAAATTGTTGTAATTCTCCAACAGGGAAATCATCGGCAAACTGTGACGTAATTATGAATGATTGAAAAAAGAATGATCGTCCAATGATGCCAAAAGGAGTTATTTTTATTCAAAAAAGAGCAGCAGACACTTGTATAATTTTCGCACCACATCAATTCAAAGTTTTGACACACATCAACAAAATTAATATGCCCCAAGTTGTGGAATTAAATATCTAAACTGTAATTCTCAGACTTCAAGGATTATTAGATTCGAAGCAAATCGACTGACATAAGAACTGAGCAAAAACTTCATTATTGAATATTCTGAATGCGATATACAACACAATAACATACTTTATCTTGACAAATCCGTAACTGGCTCACTAAAATTGAGCATCGATCAGGATCTGTACGTCCATCAAAGCTGTCTAGTTCAGTAGCAACCATCGTGAGTTCTTCATCGGCCCAATAGAAGAGAGCTAGTTTAGAGCTATCCTCCTTCTGGAAAAAAAAATATCACATGTTTAGAATTTTGATAAAATTTCATGTAAATTTCTTAATTAGTAGTTTATAATTGCAGGAAAGCATGCAAAAAAATTTTTATATTACTTTTGAAGTCATGCGTCTTAAGAATCTGGCATTATTTTTTTACAAAAACAAAGAAACAGTAATTGAAGACTTCATAAGGAAAGCTCACATCTGTTATTCTACATGACTACGTATAAGATTTCAAAATGACAGCCATTTACTTCATGAAACTATAATTAAATTAAATTGTAAAAAGATGTAACAAGTTAAATGCGATTAATTACAGAATAAAATGTCCATACGGATGCTATAAAAATAGTAAACCTCTCCCAACTCTTCAAAATCCATATAAATGGTCATAAATATGGCGAAATAAACGACTGCATCCTTTAAATTGGCAGTGACATGCAAAATTTATAACACCGATTAACTCAGAAAAAATTTAATAAAATGATTTTTTAATACAATTTTCATAGCAAATAATTTTGAAAGCAATGATAACAAAACAAAGTATACACGATTTTATGGGCAGATTGTGGAACAATTATATACATTACAACAGTTTTCCTTGAAGAAATATTCTGCCTGTCTCCAACCTACAATCATTCTACATTCTAAATTACAGTACTGTAAAGGAAGCTTCCAAGAAAAATATACGATACTAGTGTTTTAAAATGAGATAACAAAATATTAATAGTTTTAATCGATTGCTACTCTTGCATTCACCAAAATTTAGAAATGGAAAAGCATTTTAAAATATGAAAAACTGTGTACGAAAGACTCATATTCTCCAAGATGTATGCAGCCAATATAAATGAAAACATAAGAATAAATAAGATCGGATATAAAATAGAATATTAATTTTCATGTAACAATAGATGCAGTGGCTCAAAAAAATTGAGAATACACTTTACTTTTACTTGATAAATCCGGCTTTCGATATAAATAACACATTATCGAGAAGTGCAAACGTGTTTTTATTTTTACACAAAATAAATGGTTTAATTTAGAGTAACAATAAAGAAAAATTAATAAAAAATTTCTAAATTTAAAAATTTTACAAGCATAATAAAAGCAAAAAAAAGCATAATTTCAATAAACATACGTAGAATTTTGCCTAAAAAAATTGAGAGCACACCTATTTAAATTTCTGCAATATATCACATAAAAACTAAGTGTCACTGTTAAGGTGCATACCTTTTGGCTCTGACAATGGCCTCTGAACGTCATGGTACCGATTAGACTAATTTTAGGTGGTTCTGAAGATATTTTACTCCATTTTACTTGCAACACTTGTTTAAAATTGGTTGTTTCTTATTTTGTGTTTTTGGACCACTTTTCAGTATGGCCTATGAATATTCAACGGCATTGATGTAAGGGTACTGTGAGCTAGTGTGTAATAACTGCTGTTTACAATGGAAAAAGACACTACATCTTGATGTTATGTGAATTCTGTTTGAGTTCGTTGTCCAGTTGGAAAATGGAATTTTCATCTAAACCCGGATTTATCAAATAAAAATAAGGTGTACTCTCAATTTGTTGAGCCACTGTACATAATAAACGTAGCTTTCTGGTTACGAACATATTTCAGAATAATTAAGATTTATTTTTAAAATTCAAATTTTAATTATCTTATTTCAAAAGCCATTAATGGTTAAGCAATTATATAATATGTTTATAAGCATAACTCCAATTTTAAAGATACTTTGTTCTCAAACCTAAATTAATCAAACGATTTTCTTGATTTTCCATTTTTTAAATACTATAACAAAATGATCAAACCATTCTGCTGAATTGGAAAATTAATTTTAACTTTTTATAAATTACTGCTGCGTCTTTTTAAAATTAACTTTTTAAATACCATAACAATCTTTTATCAGGTAAATAATATGTTTATTAGCTACAAATTTTTCTTCCTTAATGCATAATTTTCACCTTTTTTCTTTAATCTATAAATAAAATATCTCTAAATTATTGCCAAGTTAAGTAACTTGCGAAGCATATTTAGTAACACCAAACAATTCCCATTCTGAGTTGTCCTTTTTTTTTTAGTTTTATTTCTATGAGTAAGTTTCAATTCAATAACTGATTGCATGTACATTTATATTTTAATTCCATGCAATCAATATTTAAAAATGGCGGATTCGTATTCAAGTAATGAAATGAGTCTAATAGAAAAAGTATGAGCTCTATAAAACAATGTAGTTTAAATGCTTATCACAATTTGAAGTGTAAAAATACTTTCCACAGGTAAGCAACAAGCTTAAATCAGAAAACTAAAAAATTATTTGAATGATATATGACAAGCTTTTCCGGGAAATAAGCCATTCGCCAGAGGCTGTTAATTAAACATAAAATAATTTTATTCCACAAATACAAATGGGCCTTCAAAAATTATAAGTGTTGTAAAATCTTAAACCTTCACGAAGAAAGAAGAAATGATGCAGAAAAACATGCAAGACTTCAGTGATGAAATAAAAAAAAATTGCTAACCAAAACGAAAGCGTGATTTCAAACTAATATTCTCTAAACAAGTGAGCACGTTTCCATGATAAAATTCCAAACACAAACAATAAAGTTGAGATCTAAGCCTCGTATTAAAGTCTTAACTGTAAATTCTTCATGTTTTGTGAAAAAGTGGTAAATAAGTGATGAAAAATGGCGCATTGTTTAAAAATGCCTCATTTTAAAAACATGGCGAATTTAAAGCTTTAATAACAAAAAGTAAGAATAAACAAAAAGCTAGCTTTGTTATTTGTTTTTATGAGCAAAGTTAAGGGAACTTTAGAGATAAAGGATTTCCTCCAACTCCCCTACAGAAATTATACTGCTCATGTTTCCTTTTTCCCCTCCTCTTTTTGAAATTGTATAGATTTTTAAAAAGTGTTAGAAAAAAAAACCTTTCATATTATTATATATATATATATTTAAGTGGCTGATTTCATAACAAATGACAAGCCAATTTTGATTGCTGACTTCATCAATAGTGACGCGTCGGTTTTATATGCATTTACCATGTAATTTCAACTATATCAAATTTTTATTTTAAAAAAAATCGTTCACTTTTCTATAACACAATCATGGAAATATTTTTAATATACTAAGGACAAAAATATTAAGGGAAAATATATCCCTCTTAAAAAAGTAATTAGAAAAAGCCTTGCGATCTATTTAGCACAAAACTTTAAACAGACTTATTAGTGTAACCCAAAAGTTTCTTTATCATCACTAAAAAGGATCCATTTTTAAAGAGGCTTGTCACAGGAGAACAAGGATTTTATATGAAAATGTGCATAGAAAACGCGCTATGTATAAGGGCAATAGGTAATACTGTTGCAAAACTGGGACTAGACCCTACCCCCCCCCCCCCAAAAAAAAGTTCTTTAGTCCATTTGGTTCGATCGGAAAGGCGTAATTTTCTACGAGCTCCTTCCTCACGGTGAAATAATAAATTCTATGAAATACTGTCATCAACTGGATAAACTGAAAGCTACCATCACCACAACAACAAAAAACCCACCCCGGCCAGAGTTAATGAACCGTCGAGACATTGTTTTTCGTCACAACGCGAGACCACATAATGCATTAGCCGTTAGTGAGTAGCTTTCACAATTTGATTGGTAAGTTTCACTGCCACCTTCATATTCTCCAGATCTCGCTCCATCTGATTATTACTTTTATCTGCCCTTAAAATAACTTCGTGATAAGCACTTTAAATCTTTTCTTGTCCAAAAAACACAATGATTTTGGAAAGAAGGCTTAATGAGGTTTTCTGAGAGATGGAAGGAGGTAAAAATAGAACAAAAGAGTTCTTACATAACAAAATAAAGAATATCTTAAATAGTAATTATTGCGTATTCATTTCATATGGAGAGAAACTTATGGGATACCCTAATACAATGCACCATTAATTTCTTTTTTTGGAACTACATTAAATATCAACTTTGCCAGCTGAACTGATTTTTAAAAAAATTTATTCATTCATTCATTCACCTACGCATCCGTGTCTTAGTTTAAAGTTGTTTTGAAATTATTATCTGAAATATTTTATAGTCCAGCTATTGACAATTGAAATTATATCGAATTCTCTAGACTAGTCAATGTATATATGTGTGTATAGCCAAACCATTTTTTCTTTTCTTTCCATTTTATTACCAAAAGTAAAGAGTATTTAACAATTACCAAACAGAAGTTAGAACTCTATAAAACACTTTCCACTTAATACGCTATCGTTCAATATCAACAGAATGAATCAAAACTATTTCACCCAAAAACACATTCTTTCGATTATGCGTAAAACCGAATCTGAAGAAATGGGGGGAGGGGGGAGGGGGGGAGCGGCCTGAGAAGCAGGTGAAGCAAGACAAGTAATTAGCAATAATTGGACGTCAAGCCAAGTAGATCCAATTTTTCACCGTTTCGTGTCCGCCCACTATTCAACAACAGAGCTGACCTTTTCAGGAGCAACTGTGTACGCTTGAAGAACCATTTCCTCGTTTTGTTACGGTATAGTAGTTAAATGTGTATGGAGGCAAGGGATGTGGCGTAATAGTCGCGAAACGGTGTCATATGGCTGTGACGTGGCCACCAACTTTTGGACGGCACTTCTCTGAGAAGTCATTAAACCACTGGCTTTTTGTTTGCCCTACGATGCCGTAATCTTCTGTGAAGGTGCAAAATCAATCGCAGAGAACACAAAGCAAACGCGAATTTACGCTTGGGGAGATAGTTGCATCAGTAACTGGAAATTTATTGACTAAGCAAACGTTCTCTCACTGTTTAAGTTTCGCTTCATTTATAGTCTTTTTTTTTTTTTTTAATAAAGGAAATTATGCAAACCCGGGTTGAAATATATGTCTTTTGAGGTAAATGAATTTATATTTCAATATTATAGACAACATTACAATATATTATAAATAGTATTTTGTTACAGATCATTAATAAGTTCTTTAATCGATGGCGTCTCTTTTTATCGCTTTATTTTTATATATACGAAAATACGTGTTATATAATTTGTTACTGACTAAAGTAACAAATTATGGATCAAGAATTCAAGAACTAATAAACTAAATTTAAAAAAAAAAAAATTGAATAATGTATATTTTACCATCGTGACCTTCATCAGTTTTCCTCCTGCGAATTAAAGTAAATGCATTGCCATCAAAGATGATGAAGCACATTTAAAACTAAGTAAATAATTCTATAAAACGTATTCTTAAAAATAGTGTGTCATCATAATTAAAACACTATTACATGTTCAAAAATTTTGAATTATAAGAGATGGGTGGAAAATAAAACCGCTTTCTTTTCGGGAATAATAATTCAGGTATAAATGCAATAGTATTTATTTTATAGTGGAATATAGTACAATATATATATCGTAAAATAATGAAAAGTGAGAGAATTGTATATTTAATACTAGAATGATAGATTAAGTATTTTAATTACATTCAATTTGGTTATATAAGTAAACATAAAAATTATATTCGTATGTCTAGATTTTCAGACTATCAAAAGAATAGTTTTACGCTCTGGAAACTTTAAGTCACATTAGTATAAGAGAAATGACGTTTTATAAAATCTACAGTTTAAAAATACAAGAACAAACCAATTACAAATAAGATTTAAAGAAAGGTTGCAGACGATTCCAATATATGTTATAGTAACCGTGATAAGTTATGAAGAATTTAAATAATCGTTTGGCATCAGTTTGAGGCTCATTTACTAGTTCGAACACACTAAAAGAGTTGCCAATACATTCGCAAAAAAATAGAAGTTTATGTTAGGCAGAATACGTGAAAAAAATAAATTGATACCTTTTTAAGTAAATAATATTTCAGACAGACTCTTTAAAAAGAGTTATTTTTTTATCTGATCCATGCTAATATGAAGAGAATACCAGATATAATGAATTATGATTCTCATTCAATAGTTAAGCTA
The DNA here is from genome assembly GCA_026543055.1 of Argiope trifasciata. Lineage (NCBI taxonomy): Eukaryota > Metazoa > Arthropoda > Arachnida > Araneae > Araneidae > Argiope > Argiope trifasciata. Next base: position 442,016 of record JAPMOQ010060694.1, read on the forward strand.
AAATGTATTCTTTTATAAATTTCATTAAAAAATAGTATGATAATTTAAAAAATTCCTTCTCGAAATTTTATTTCATTTTTTATAACTTCATACAATTTCACCATTCATTCGACAGTAAGTATTGTATTGCAAAACATTGGAGTTAAATTCAAATTGCAATATTTTACGATACACTGGTTACAGTAGAATGACCGAATATTTAACAATGAAAAATGACGCACACAATATCTAAAGAAGAGAATAAACCTGCGTGTGAGGGTTCGTATAACAATAAGAAAATAAACGGATAACAATTTCACAAGTAATTACGTAAATTAGACACGAATTCAAGAAGTAACGCTGGTAGAATTCCAAATTCACAATGCATTACACAAAGAAAGGAAGAAAGTTGTTGGCGGGAGTCAAGTTTCTTTGTGGCAGGCTCCTTCATTCTCTTCAAGAAAACGGCGCCAAAATTTTATATCTGCTATATACCGGATTCTTATTTTAAGACACAAAAATATGCTAAATGAGAACTAAGAATAGACACCGATTCTAAGTACAATAAAGTTAATTATTCAACAAAATGATTCCAGTCAAGAACAGAATGAGAACATTCTTATTTAATTCGGCAACAAATAAAAATGAAAAAGAACATTTGATTAAACTTTATTTTTAGAACTCTTGGCTCTTTCACATATCTCTCCAATGACTTAAGAATGATACTACAGTCTCTAATACTTAACAATGAATGATACTTGTTAGTTAATTATTATAGTTATAGTTAACAAATTAAAGCTAATTTCCGTTAAAATTTGAATTATAACATGTTATTTTTAAAAAAATTGAAAAGCCTTTATCACTAATAATAATAATAAAAAGAAAATTTACAATTACAGAACAGATTAACATTAAAAGAAAATTTTACATCACAATCAGTGTCCATAACTATCTTTAGATTACTTGAATATATTAAGTTAAATGAAAACTGTATTGAAAAAACAAACATTACGCTAACATGATAAAAGTTTATAAAATAAGAAATGAATGACAGATCACTTGAGAATTTCAGATGCAATTATTGACACGATTATTCCACATTTTAAATCCATATTTATTTTTTAAAAATTTCCCACTTAAGGTATCCTAATTAAGTTAAAAACATGAATTTTGATAAAAATTCGTATTTTTTTTTATTTGTTTTGTTTAATTTGCAGTTTCAAAAAATAGATCCGTTTCTACGGATATCTTTGTTTGGCCTCTGCCAATCAAAAGTCAAATTACAACAAACTATTGACAATGTAAATGATTTTTATTTATTAGCATTTAAAAACTTAACATGCCTTTTTTGAAGGACGAGTTTTTTCATAATTCTACTGTATAGCCGCATCGCAAAAAATAATCAAGGTATCTTAATGAAATTTATAATTAGTGTTCGTTATGTTATGCAGAATGTAATGAATTCTGAATTAAATGTTGAATGCTCTATGATTGTTTAATGTAAATATAATTGGAAAAAAAATTATAAATTTCCTATATTACACACAAAAAATGTAATTTTTGAATATAATTCTTAGATAATAGTTACACTCTAAGATATGCTACACATGTAATGTTCCAAACCATATTTTAAAAAAAGTTCTAACGATTTTTTTTAAAAACATTCTTAGTTTTTGTAAATAAATGATAAAATTTACATCAAATTATGCTTTGTCTTCAAAAGATTTTATATATATATATATATATATATAGTTAAATAACTTCACTTTTATTCATAATTTTATCCTTATATAAGTAAACAAAATAAACAAAAAACAGCTTTTTTTTTCTTTGAAAAATTACTTCCGAACTGAAGTCAGATATCTTAATAAAAATATAAGAATTTAAATAAATATGAGTGTTCGCTATTATTGCAAGCATCTTGGTATCTTTCGATTACATAATTTACTTTTAAAAAAATACACTTTCACGGTGCGGTGGGGTGGGGGAGGATTCAAATTTGCTATCGAACAAAGAAGTGACAAAGTCTGAAAATGATGAAAGCGAAGTATCATTTCAGTTGCGTCAGCATATCAGAAATAATGCACAACAAACAATGGAAACTAAAGCCTTATCTTAAGTAGGTGTGTGCGTTGTTTATTTGCCAATAGGTGTTGAAAATATAAATAACACTGATAACTACTGCAGTATTTTCTACCAAAAAAATTATTTACTCATAAATGAACTTTTAAATCTCACAATAAAATTTGTTGATTGTTATTTAGAATGATCAACAATAGAATTCCTTGGGATTACTGTTTTCAATATAGAGCATCATAGACTGGCAAAGGCAAAGTTGCCCAGTGCCGCCACATCAAAGGGGGCTTTTAAAATTAAATAGAAATTTTATTTCATGTTTCCTTCTTTAATACATTTTTTAAAAAATAAAATATCAGTATAATGTAAAATCCGTCAGTTTTATGTTGGCTTCATTAATCTATCGTATATGAACGAACACACACACACACAAATCTAAATTTGGTAAATCCATGGCTTTGTAGGACAGAACTCAGCTAAATCTTCGCAATCATGATGATCAAATTTGACCAATTAAAAGCCTGCATTTTTACATATCACAAAATGCGATATGTTTATAATTTATGTTTTAAAATTTATTTTAAATGCACGCACATTAAAATTATCTTTTTACTGGAAATTTGAATACCGAACCGGTTTAGATATTTTTCATTTTGTTCGAATAAAGATTCCACCTTTAATGCCCCAATATTTATCATAATAAAATGAGCCTGATAAAATAATTACCTTTCTTAAATAATGAAGTTTGTTTTGTTTGTATGCAATAAATGCCAGAAAAAAATAAATACTCCGACATATGAAAACAGCTGTTGAGAAATTTGTACATTTTTCAATTAAAAATGTACTAATATTTAGTTTACGAGATTTAGGAGTTTCTCTTATAGACATATGCTTAAGATAGTTGTAGAAAGCATTCGAATATAAATCTTGCCTTAGCATTTTGACAGATTGCATTTTAAATTCAATGCTTAAATGCAGTCCTACAGTTTAAGTTTAAATAGCGTTTTGAATTAATTAACGAAAAACACCATAGACAAATTTTATGCACGGTTCTTCATTACTGAAGAAGTGAAGTAGAGGGAGCCCCCAATTATGCTAAATCGGGCCTGGTAGAACATCATTACATTTCAAATGATTACAGACTGTTACAGTAGCAAAAGATAAAATGATTTTAGTCCATCAGCATTTCTTACGACTTTAAGGGAAAAGACCTAGCTGGCAATTTTTCAGAATAAAGAATGAAAAAAAGTAATTCTATTCTTTCAGGATTTTAACCTTTAGGGAAAAAAAAGCAATAAAAACAAAGCACAAGCATTGTAACATAAAAAGTCTCCAGTTCGTATAAAACTTACGCATTAATGCTTTATTTCGGCTTTTATTATTAGCAATTGATTGTACCTTGATATGATTCGATTCAGAAGTTATAAAACATGTGTACAATTTTGTGGATAATATTTATATTTTTCAATTCGTACTATATTTATATACTTTGTTCAAATTTTCAATCGCTAATAAAATACTTTTTGTTCCATCTACTCAAGTTCAAATATATTTTTTGAAACTTGTAACGGATGATACTTGGTGTTAATAGTTTTCAAATATAAAATTATTAATTAAATTTAATTGGTTTTTAATACTGGTTTTTAACAGTTTGTAATGGAAATTGAAATCAGCAGGTCGTAGCTTAATCGGTAAAATGCAAGGATTTCAATAATTTTTCCCATGGAGGTGAAGTATGGGAGTTAAATTCTTGCGAAAATCAATACTTTGATACTTAATAATTTTTTTGATAATTACTATTTTATAAAAAGTAATTAAAATAAAAAAAATTCTTTGTCAATCTATTTGGGAATTGAATTTTTTTAAAAAAAATTATATTACTTGTTAAAAAAAAGGTGCCAAACTAAATTATTCACGATAAGAATTTTTCTAATAAAAACACACACAAATATTATTTTATTATAGATTATTAAAAGTAGATGAAAAGACATTTTTTTAAAAAAGAAAATGTAAGAATTTTTACCATTAACAAATTCAAAACAATTAACTTTTCATAATAACTTCAGAACAAATTGGTTTCAAAATATTCGAAAAATATTTGTGCTTGTGGGAATTTTAATTTTAAAAATTACATGAATGTGTTAATATTTGATGCAATCATTTTAAAATGTAAATAATTTGATTCAAATAATTTCGTAAAAAAAATGTTTCATATTTATTTACAAATCAAAATGTGCCTATCAAACGAAAAAAGATTAGAGAATTTTCATTTAAACGTTTTCTACATTCATACTACATTCGATCTCGAACAGACATAAATCAACAAATAAAGCACACTGATTGGGTAATTTAAGTGTGAATATGTTGCACAATTGATATACATCGCAAATAGAAAAATTGCATTCAAAATTTCTAGAACTGCATATTACTATCTCTTGTTGGTCCCACCTACAGAAAGAATTAATGAATTTTTTCGACAAAATTTTGCCAAAATTAACAACGGACTCAATAAGCTGAGGTAAATATAAAAATTTTGAGGTGGTAGGGTGGGTCTAATGCCACCTGGACATACCAAGCCCGAATGAGCGTAGCTCTTTCGAATTAAGGCTGAGGTGAGCGCCTTTCTTTGTTAACGAGCACCGTTAAGGTGAAAGTGCGACTTTTTGCTCGAATGACACGACACAACCCTTTTCAGGGGGCGGTCGAATTCATTCATACACTCATTCATCCATCTCCAAGTCAGAATTTAGATCCAAATCAGAGACCGACTCATCCCTAATTCAGTACCCCCAGAGGTATCATTTGTTATGGGAACTTGGAGGACTTTGCAGCCTCGACATATTTGACGAGCCCCAACTGTCATTAGCCAACACGGCGGTCTTTGGTCGAGATAAGGATAGAACTCGCGACCTTTCGGTTGCTCTACCAACCAGTAAAACATCAAAGATCTTAAGGAGAATTCGATGTTAATAATTGTGTTCATCATAAAAAACAAGCAAGAAATAGATACCAATATTACATATTTATAATAACAGCACCTCATATGATCAAACAAAATGTTAAGAGAGGGGCTTTCTTAACAAGCAAATCGAGTGAAGAGGAAATATCTCAATATTGTTTCCAGAATACAGTCTGTATCTCGGCTTTGTATTTATAACGTTTGCTTGTTAATGGTTTAAAAAAATAAAAAGTGGAACTGAAAATACATAGTTAATTGAAGCATAAAAACTAAGACACCTTCATGGTTTCATTTCATGGTGTCATGATTTCACGGTCAAAAATAAGACACTTTCAAGGTGTCATGATTTCAACCCAGCGATAATTCAATAACATACGAAGCAGAAAAATGACACAGAATACAAATACAAGCATAACCAGAAACTACATTCTATGCTATAAGTATCTTCCAATGAAAGAAGGAAGATGATAAAAAACACGAGAAACTGCTGCATCATTTGTTGAGAACATTCGTTCTAGTGAGATCGAGGTATAACGATATTCATTAAAAGATACATACAAATTCCTTTAACGATAATGCTGTTTCATTTCCAACAAAATTTTTAAGCAGACAAATGTTTTAAAACAATTTTCTTATTAAAAAGGATGTACTATAAATACATTATAAATATGAATAATTTTTTCCTGAATAGAGTGCAATGTCCCTTTTTATATGGTTCCTAACAGGAAAAAAAAATGCTTCGCTAAATGAGTATTTTGCATTGCAAATAAGAATTTGGAATAAATAATGTTTGTTGAGTGAAGTCCCATTTTATTAAGAAATTTCATATTACTTTATTGAATTTTCAGTGCAAGTACATCAAATTTTCAAATAAAATCAAGATGAAATTAACATTACAGCTACCGATGCTAAATATATACTTAGTTATACCGAATCCGTTAAATTGGCAGGTTTTTAATCATCATAGCTTTCGTTTTAACTTTTGGTTTAGTTTATTTAAATAAAATAATACAACAAAAACATTTAATATAATAATTCATTAAACTAATAATAAAAAAACCCCAAGAAAAACAGTTTACATTTGCATTTATAGGATATCACATTTGATATTGAATGATGTAACTATGAGTTGCATATCTCAACTGCCAAGCAATCATTTTGACGGGTTTTGTTATAAATAGAATAGATCATACTGATTATGGAAGTTAAAATGACTGAGTAGAAATTGAATATTCAATTGTTCTAATATTTCCATTAAAAGTCTTCATGAAGTTTTAGAACAATATATACATTATTTCAAAATGCTTCAATATGAAATATGAAAACTGTCAAAATAACGATCTCGGTAGTTCTAATGTTAATGAGAAAAAAGAATTTTAGTCCTATCAGATGGCAATATGCCTAACAATCGTGACTCACCATGCTTAAGTGCTTCTTCCTATGCAATCGCCAGACAGAATGGTGGAAATCCTTGTTGATGACCGCATGTTAATGAACATAACGTTTGAGGATTTGTTTTTCATTGTAAAGGTAACTAGTCTTCTTAATCCTATTTTCTGTCTATTCTAATTGTTTGTTTTCGTTCTAAACATTTCATGATTCCTAACACTAAATGTTCAGCGCCTCTAATTGTAAATTAAAATACTTAAAAGATTGAGTTTTATCTTCAGCAATCAAACCCACACTGACTGTCGGGCATTTCGATACTAAGTATTGACTTTAATCCATTTGCATCATATGAAAATATGAAAAAAAGGCCCATATCACGGAAAAAAATTTATTTCATATTTAGGTGTAAAATTGTATAAAAGTAGAAGAAAAAAATCATTTTTGAGCATTATTTTTAGTAATTTTGTTCAATATGGTAACATTTGAAATGTGGGCGGTATATAGTGTATAATATGAATATAGTACATATTATATGCATAGCATATAATATGATGCAGCGTATATATACGCTCCAGTGATAATGACTGGGAAAATTGAGCGTATATATACGCTAATGATGCAAATGGATTAAAGGGATTAAATTTGTTAACAGATCACCATGTGTATTTAATTTAATTATGACAAGTCTTTATTTAAAATATCAGCGTTTTAATAACTATTTGTTAAATATGATTCATAGGGAGGAGAATATATGTAAAAAGCCCCAATTTATCCACTTTTATTAACTCAATTTATATAAAACATAATTATTTCATTTACGCAGTTTTATTAGTAGATGTATGAAAAGGTTTACAAATTAATTATTCTGGGCCGATTAGAGTAGATATCGTGTGCTTTTAAAACCAAATTTGCCATAAATAAAACTGCTTAATTGAATTAATAATACATTGTAAAAGATCATAGAAAGCGTTTCCTTGTATTTATTTTCCACAATATATCATGTTTCACATTTCTTTCATTTCATACTGCCTCATACGAAAAATTAGATTTTAATATGTTTAATTTGGAATGATAGTTTATTTTTTAATTTGAGCTTTTGTCGATATGATGGCAACACGCTGATAAAACTTAATTTTTTGCAGTTCACGTGAGCGTTCTCATGTATCTTAAATTCCATTTTTTTTTTGAGCGAAATAAATTGCTGGAAGATATAATCAAATTATTTTTTAAAAATTCATTAAAAGTAGAAATTTAATTTGTTGGTTAAAAACATTAGTATCATTGAAAAGATTTTTTCCCCTGAAGTTCAATATGAAGTAAAAATCAGTTTTGTGCTGTAGTTATGGCGTTAAAAGCGGGAAAATGCTGAATTTTCGCTTTATTTTTAGTTAAAATTATAATTAAAAATTCAAAAAATCGCTTTGAGGTGCACATTTTCGGCCTCCAAGGTATACACGTCGAACGGTCAGGCTTGTATAGCGCCAAAACAAACACACACACACCTTCAGCTTTATTATAAGTATAGATAAACTTTTAACACTAGAAAGACGGAGACTTAGTGTATACCTATATTGCCCCAAAGCAGTCAAAATGACTGCATTGTGAAAGAATAACTAATGTGTAAGAAATTTGTTTAAAATTAATTTTTAATATTCCTTATACTATTTACAGTCATATTGCAAGTTATTAGTAAGAATTAACAATTTAAAAAAATTACTTCATTTGGAACAAAAAATAATTTATTCATTATTTGTACATTTTAATCAAATGTAAGTTGAAATCTTTTTATGTATGCATCTTCCGCAAACATACTTTTGACATTTTTCCACATATATTATTTGTTTTTGTTGCAAAGTCGTACTAGACAAAAGTTTCGTTTGTTGTGTTTGATGTTTGTGGGTCCACATTTTCTGATCATCAATGACTTTCTAATGGCAGGCCTGGCATAAAGATTCGAATGACAAGTAACGAACAAGTGACGGTGATCAAAATATATATATACTGTTCAAAATATATATATACTGTTCAAAATATATATATACTGTTCAATATATATATATATACTGTTATACGAAATCGGAGAAGATCTGATTTCATATAATCAGATTGGTTCAGATTTCATATAAGAAATTTACCCAATACAATTATAAAAGTCATTTCATTATTTAAAATAATCCAAGTTGTCAAAATGACTGCTTTTAGGCAATACAGGTATAACACATATATATACCGGAAATGAAAGAGTGGGGGGAGGCAACTACAATGATTAATAAACGCATTTATATGTTGCACAAAAAGTCCCGAAATTCTAAGCTGTGTTATTATGTACACAATTGTTTTTCTAACTCAAATTAAAAAGAAGTCAAAATGACTGCCTTAGGCAATCTAGTGTTAAAATGAATAGTTTTTTTTCCCTTTAATATTTAAATTTCCAACGTATTCTTTTATATTTGAAGCTGAGGTTTTGGCATTGAAGAAAAATATTGACTTCAGCTGGGGTCACTAACCACAATTTCAAGACACTATTTATGTATGTCAAGATCAAAAAAGTTTAACACTCACTCAACAACAAATTGATAAAGTATGAATTTTGCAAAATGCTGACAGACGGTTACTGAAGTATATGTTTGAAGAAACAAACAAATAAGCCTAAGCTATAAAACATTTGAAGTAAACAAATAACAAAAAAATAAAAAATACACTTCCCTGTTTCTGTTTTAGAGGCCATAAAAAGAAACATTTCGAAACTTTTAGTGCGCAAATTTCAAATCAATATAATCAAGGTTATAGTACAAAAACAGACATTTCTAAAGTGTTTTCTTTATTATCGTGTTTCGAGTGTTATAGTCTATGAAAATGACATTTGAACACAAGTAAACACAGACAGAGGCTAAAAAGAAAGTGGAATCAGGGATTTCCAATAAATGCCAACGCTGGTAATCAACACTTCATCAATTTCGATAAAATGTGATCATCCGATAACGATAAAGGTTATATTAAGATAATCAACAGGCGAATGTACTGAGAAAATTAGTTCGCTATTGTTTAAAAAGATTTTCGTTCTTCGCATTGCAAAAAATATGAAAGCAAATAACATTTGCACATCGATTTTGAATATAGTTTATCGCCAAACAATCATAATATTTTGCAATAATCTGGGTTCAAGAGAGTTTTTTTTTCTGTACATTCAGAGATTAAATTATTCGAAATTTCTAAATACCTATTTTTACCTCATGATTTTCAATCTTTCCTATTTCTATTTTTAAGTAATTGTTAATGCACAATTGTTTCAACAAAAAATTTTTTCTTTCAGAAAACATTTCTCAGTCACATTTCAAAAAACATAGAATTCCCATTTAGCAAAAAACATTCAGCAGAGAACATCTGTTTTTCAAAAATACAACACCCTTTTTTGCATTGAACTTGTCAATAAAAGAACATTTCAGAGACTGAGAAATTTGCAGTTTTCACAAGTTAACCAGGCGTTTATCCAAATCTCTGGAAATACCAACGGCAGGACAGAAAAGTTCCATATTCTGTCTATAAAAAAATGCATTTTTTTCACCAGGAATCACACGATAGAATTCAATAAAAAATTTTAAATGCATGCCAAAATTAATATTTTGGCATGTATTTAACTATTAACACTAATGTCAATAACACCACTAGGATGACACTTTTGTTAGAGTATACGAAACATTTTGAAGACATCCCTGCATCTGGTTATAGCATATTTTATTACTCGGATTGAGTTACTTCTAATGAATATAGTACGTAACAGAGTTAAACAGCTGCTTCACCGACGAAAAGTTTTCCATATCCTCCAAGATGGATAGATTAAGGCATCCGACTACGTTCGTAGAAAAACTTTTGAAAAATTGAATTTTTTAAAATCTATTTGAAACTATGGCTTTCAGATGTATTGTCAATTATAATACAAAATGCTATTAATACAAAAAAAAATTATTTGAAAATATGATGCATTTTGAGAAATAGAAAAAATTTTAATAAATTTTAATGAAATTGAACCAAAACCGTTAACACTCTACATAAAATTGTATAGCAGCAATCCTATTTTTCTTTGTTTACAAGTTATAGAATATCATTATGAATTAAATGAACCAAAATCTGAGAAAAATCTGGAGATGCAAAGAAGTTACGGGTAAAAATATACGTATATATGCATTTTTTTTCCATAAATTTACAACTTAATTCTTCTAAAATCACTAAATCAATAAATGAAAAAGTATTTCTCCAACAATAAAACTTTGTGTTCATTTTATCCATATTATTTAAAACACAAGCTGAAATTTTTACCCAAATGTTTCTGTTAGTTTTTGAGATATCGTGTTAATGGTGGAGAATTTTTATGAAAATGAAAGTTTTGAGAAAACTAAAGTTAAAGACAAATTTTATCTGAAAAAAAAATGTGACTCTGGATGATTGGTCAAACCTTGCTTTTCCCAGAAAAGATGAACTGTTTTGGAAAGAGGAAAGTCTGAACTACAAGAAATAATATTTTAAAAAAATTACCAATGTGGTCGATAACCAGTGTTTTTAACGTAATCAGATACCTTAATCTTTATTTAATCAATCTTCCGGTTCTGAAGTTTTATTAAATTTGTTTCTAAGAAGCTTAAAAATTCTAAGCTGGGGTCATTTTAAGATGAGCCTTTATTCAAACTCCCACAACATGCCTACACGAGGGCATGCATCTCTCTGCCTCAGAGATCAAACGTGACTCAGCCCCACGCAAACGGTTAAGTACCACGCGAACTGAAATTGGTATCAAAGCTGTGATTCTGCAACTGGGTAACACAGAAGCTGTACTTTCACACAGTAAACTCTGCAGAACCGGTTCATTGTTTTTGAAAATAATTTACCATTAAAAGTCCATAATCCATACATTCGTAGGTTTGGCTCAGTAGAATGGCTATTTATATCGATGCTCTGACAGGCAGCAGAATTTATGAGCGATACCCAAAATCAGATCATATAGAAGATCTGTTCAATGAGTCATACACCAGAAGTAACCCACCACACACACACTCAAGCTTTTTTTATAGATGTTAGAACGATTCCGTGATTTCGTAGGTTGTGATGATGCCCAAATTCCGAAATATTGTGCTCTTGTATGTATTCCAACATTTGCAGCATTGATTCATGGTGAAATCAAATGACATTCTAAATATCGGAATTTAAGCGAGCAAATTCTGTCACTCGTCTAAGCCAAAAATAACTATATGGTTAATAATTTTAATTTATAAAATAAGTTATTCCGTGATTTTAATTAGTCAATTATCAAATTTGTTGAGTCTGTACCCTACATTTGTTAATGCTATTTCTGATAAATATCTGACATCTGCATTTACAAATTTGTTTTAGAAAAAATAGACAAACATTTATTAATTTTAACGGTTGCTCCTAAATTGTTTAAAATTGTTAGCAGACATTTCCACAAATTTTTTGTAAATGTCAATAGGAAAAGAAAAAAAAAATCGTCATTAATTTCATCATACAAAAACTAGATTTTTTTTTTGTCGTTGTTATTAAAAGTTGGTAACTGTTCAATTCACCCAAATTTAATTCAGGACAAAAAAAAATGTATATATCATCTTTTAAATCCGTTTTTTTTCCCCCTTGAACAGTAACTGTATTAAAAAATATATGTACAAACTTATTTAACTTATTGTATTCAAAACTCCGAACTAGGTTAATTCTCAATCTCATTTTCACTTTTTCGTATACAAAGAGTAGATATTGTAATCTTCAAAAATTCGGAATTTTGAAGAATCTCTAGATTTCAGATTTTTCTGGGTCCGAAACAAATATTTTTTAAATTATGGCTGCCTGCCTAAGAACACAATAACTCAAAGAAGCTTTGAGTAGACGAATCAAATTTGATCATTTTGCAGACTTCTGAAAAATATTAACGAAATCCTTTCTTATTAAACTGTCTGTCCGTCTGTCCGAGTACAACTAATCGTGAGAGCAACAAAACAAAGATCTAGACAGAAAATTTCGTATGGATTCAAAATATAAAATGTAGGCCCATATCAGATTTGGAACCAAATCTATCAAAAGGTTCACCGTCTGTCGGTCTGTACATTTGCATGCATGCGAGTATGGTAACTCATAAACGATTGGCTTAGGTAAAATTTGACGTGTAATCTAACTCATTGTAGTTAAAAGTCTAATATGAAATTTTGGTTTCTGTCGGTTTGAAAAAAATTACAAAAGCCCAAAATGCACTTTTGGTTTTTTGATGCACGTGTCTCAACCGTTTACCAGCGATTAATCGCCTGTTACTAGAATTAGCTAAACACTAGATTAAAGCCAAATATAGATATTACTTAATTATCTTTAGCCAATAGCATGCAATTAATATATAGGCATCTGTTTTCTTCACTATACGCTACTACTCAAGTGACTTATGTGGAAGCCCAATTAGTTTAGCTATATGAACATCCGATTTCAAAGCAAAACGAGGGCTATTTTAGGACGAACCTCATAATTTTGATCCACAGTCAGATGATAAGGGCCATACCTTAGCTGACATTCCCCTTCTCCAAATTTTCCTGCCATACCATAAGGTGGACTTTTCGCCCCGATGAATTAAACGTGCACTAGACCTGCTTGCACGATAGTTCTTCAGTGGATTTGGATCTCGAACACGAAACAACCCGGTTACGAAGCCGGGACTTTAACAATAGGACACCCCGGCCCCATGTAGAAGCTGATAAATCTAAAGGGTCGGTTACACGGCCTATACCCCATCTGCACACGAGCCACGTGCCGCCCTTCGACCCCTCTTGCGGTGTTCTGGTCTTTTGGGATGCCCGTCGACTTTAGCGACAATTTGTCGGTGAACTGCAAAGGCATCAAAGGGTCGAAGGGGAAATGCATCCTCGTGGCTATGGAGGAGTGTGGTCCCCCAGTGGGTCGGAGGTCTGATTTATGACCAAATCTGTGAAACGGACGGTCGTGTACCCGGCCCTTAAGCCTTTTCAGTTTTACTCAATATCTCAATTTTATGGGAGAAGCACATGCATGAGAAAAAATTTCGGGCAGACCACTCCCACTAGTTCAGTATTACAGTTGTAAAACTTTTATCCACAATGAGGCTGGAATTTAATTTTATCATTCCAACGAAACACATGCATTATCTTTTAAAATGCAAAAGCAGGAATAAAAAAAGACATCACTATGCTTTACACTTGGCAAACAAAGATCTTTGCAGATAAATGCTATACTCATACCAATACGGGAAACCATCTAAATAAATATAGTATCTCTCGCAAATTCTGAAACTTAAGTCATTAACACCAACAAGATAAAAATCACGCGTTAGAGGCACTATCTCTTATCGTTATGCTAATCCAACGACATATCCCTCGGTAAGATTTACTACGGAAAAAAGTTTTGAAATGTCACGTTTTCTACATGTTGTGGTTTCTGTTGGAAAACGGGAAGAATGATTTAAATTAAGTTTAAGATGACAAATGCGATATGGGCTATCGCTTATTTTCCCCAAAAATTTCACAATTTATTTTCACGCATATCTTTAGAATGGAAATAACGGGATTTACTTAGAACATAAACATTCAGTAAACATATTCGGAAATTACGTAATTATGTTTAGTAATTCTATGTAGCAATTTTTTTCTGGAAGTCAATTGTTCTAGATAATTATACATCTGCACTTAAGGATTGTACCGATAAAACTAGAAGTGTTTCGATATATATCAACAGCTTTCCGTATAATAAGCTTGTAATTGATTTTTACTTTCATGTATACGAAGTATAAAGAAAATATGATAATGCGAAAATATGATTTTGCGAATTTTCATGTTTTAGACCTCCGTGAGTTCGAAAAACGTATTTTGGGGGAATGTCTATCCGTCTATCTGTAACAAAGATAAAAATGCTTTGAGCTAGATGATTGAAATTTGGTAAACTGTTTTTATACCAAATTTGCAGATTTCAATTGAATTTTGAGTAAAATCTGTTAATTGGAAGTTCATTTGCCCGGCTGTTTGAATATAAGTTAACACGGCAATTATAGAACGAAGAGAGGTAGATATATATAAAATTCGGTACGCAGATACATCTATAGTGCAAGCATTTATTAAGTTTTCAGCCAAGTCCTACAAAGGGTTGATTGTCTGTCGGCGCGTACTTTCAAATACATGTAAATGCGACAAATTAAAAATGCAGTGACATAAATACATAAATTTAGCATGCTCTACAATGATGTTTATTAGAGAGTATGCGAGAAAGTTTTGGGGAAATCACTCCAGCTGATTTTAAAATATTTTAATTCAAATAAAATAATTGCTTCAAAACAGTATGAAATATAAATTCAAACCATAGTAATGAGTCAATTTTTTCTCATTAATAAAATTGTTGGTCATTTTTATTTTCTTGCATATGAAGTATGAATGGAGAAAATGGCCATCGTCCAAAAATTTGAACTAGTAGTTTCATCACGCAGTAAAAATTTTTGACGAATCTCCATGTTTTAGACTTCACTCAGATTAAGGAACACATTTTTTGGCATTATGTCTGTCTGTGAACATAATAACTAAAAAACACTTTGAACTAGACGAATGAGTTTTGATATATAGATAAACGACCAAATTTGTACAGTTCTTTCAAGTTTTGAACGAAATCCATTCACGAAGTGCATTAGAAGGTTATTTAATAACAGGTGAATTCGATAGAAATAAATAACAGAGCTTGATAGATAAAATGTGGCACATTGGTTTAGCATTTAAAATATAGATTATAAAATTTTGAACCAAATCTATCAGTCGACTATCTGTCGCTCTGTACTTTCAGAAACATTAAACGCAACAGCTCATAAACGGAAAGATTCGAATCAATGAAATTTAAAATATAATCTTTTGACAACACGTAGTTTTGTGGTTCAGCGCCAAATTTTGGTTTCATTAGACCAATAAAAAGATTTTCTAAATATATATTCGCCTGACAGCTACATTAAAAATGTTAGATTCATAACAATTTTATAAGGGGAAAGAGATAAAAGATTAAATGGAAAATATGAGAGAAAATTAAGAAGGAGGGTGTCACTCCTGCTCAGATTATACTCGTATGCATTAATTTAATTCTCGGGCCTGTTATGGCCATTTCAGGAGCCCAGCAGCACAAGAACCCTAGAGCATCTAGGAGTCGAGAAGCTGCTGAAATACTGTTTTGGTTAGGGTAAGCCGATCGCAGCGGTTGTATCCTACTATTTTATTAAATATAGAAATTTTATTACGAACTTATTTATCTGCCAACTAAGCTAACAACATCTCGTATTCTTATTATTTTTTTAATTTAAAAAATCTAATAACCTGCAGTTCCTACCCTTCTTGCATACAGCCGACCACCCCGCCACCACTGAACGTAGCAGTATCGACAGGATTTGTTGTGGTCGAATGCTGAATAAGTATTGTCCAACCTTACATTGACCGAACTGTCAAACTAACATTCCTTTCGGGGTAGTAAATAGCTGTTTTTCTCCCCATCTGCACTCTCTCAAACAGTTGAAATGAAACTATTCATCTTTAACATCATACCCTTCAGGTACTTGAGATTACCTGGTACCATCAGTACTGTACTTAAATCATTACTGACAATCTTCAGGTCCTTCCTTAACTCTGAGATCTCCATATATTCCATTAAAAAGTGGCGGTCCTTACCCTCAACTCAGTACCGTAATTGAAAATCCGGTACTAAAGCAAAGAAGGCAAGGCGAAGAATATTTCGTAATGAGGCTGTGAATTCCAAAAAACAACAGGTGCATCCCAGCAAATTAAGCTATTTTAGAAATAGGAAAAACAAAGAAAGAAAAAAAGTTCGCAGTTCTAATACTAACAGAATCATACAAGCGGAAAGCCTCATTGACCAAATGTAAATAGTTGGAAAAACTTTTCAGAACAGCTGATGCAAGTACACCGCATTAAAGCGGTGGGGAAAAAAAAGCGGAAGTAATATTCAGTTCATTGAAGCGGTATTGCCTCTCATTCATTCTATATGGGGCCAAGAGGAAGCTCAACTCAAAGGTTTCTTGGAAATAAGAGAGGCAACAAACTTGATAAAGAAAACAGAGCTCCGATTTATAGTTATGCAAAGAAAACACGTGAGTAATATGAAAATGGAGAGCATGAATGATTCAAAATGCATAGCATATATAATCTGCATTTCCGGAATTAAAAACGAAAAAAAAAAATACAACGTTACAAGTGGTTAAGGCATATTATTATTACAAGTTTTGAAGTAAACAAAGAGTAAAGGAACTTTCGATTCCTTTTCAAAGACATAGAAAGCAGCAATAAAAGAAGGAAAAACATTAAAGCTAAACATGAAAAAGTCTAAATCTATGAACTAAACGCAACACTTACATTTCATTTAAAGGGCAAAATCATACTTATCAACGATGCAAAGAAAATTTTCAGCTTAAGATAGTGTTGAACAATGATATTTGATAGCAGTATCACCTTAAGAATTGTTTAAGCCATAGTGGTCTACACAACTAATTGAAACTTCCAATACTACATAATCGCATGATTGTAGAGAAATTTGATATATATTAAACTCTTCAAATGTAACTAAGCTACATAAACATATAACTTAAATATAATGGGATATGAAGCGTACGATCTTAGAATATTTTACAATGATGTTTGATAGTAGCATCACCTTGAAGTTACCTTAAAAATTGATAGTTAACACCATGGCGATCTAAGCAGCTAAACAAAACCATACGAAACTACCAAATCGCATGATTACAAGGAAATTTGATGCATACTAAACTTTAAATATAACTGGACTGCATAGAATACATAATGAGATTTGTAACTTGCGACCTCACATAATGTCTGCCATCAGAATGTTATTAGTATTCGACAAACAGATATTTGGTGTAAAAATAATAAACGGGTAAAAATTATTTTAATGATTTCAAGGCAATGAAAATAGTTAATGTTCTTACACTCCGGCTATGTAAACTTTTCTAATAATTACTGATATATAGCCAACAGTAATAAATTCCCCGAAACTTTTTCGTATTCTCTAATACAGGTGTTATCCTCCCCCTAAACAATATTGCTGACCTTGAGAAAGACGAGTGTTTTGAGATATTTCGTCCGAGTATATGGATAAACTACTCCAAAAAATTCGGTAGTTCCAGCTTAAAGTTTTTACTTCCTTGACCATGAATTTGAAAATAAAATAAAACAGAATTTTATAATTTTGTACATAAAATTCTCGCATTTTTTAAAAACATATTTCTTACAGGCCTAGCCTTACTGATTGTAAATTGCGACATGCTTAAAGCAAAAGTTGGATAAAGCGCTCTGTAAAGCAAACCGTTGGATCTAGAGCAACAAATTTGCATATAATTACCTTTAAGGCAATAGACGCTCGATAAGTAGTTTTCCAAACTGCAACAGAATTTCTAATTAAAAATAAATCGAAATTTTACAATTTTTTTCTCAATATTTCTGGAGATTATAGCATAAAAATATTTTTTACTTTACTATAAAATAAAAAGTTATATTTTTATTTCCATGCAATTTTTTTAAATTTGATAAATTTCCAAAAATTATGTCCATTTTTCTTGATTTTAATAGCTAGATTATTCCAGTGACGATATAAATTGCATCTTGTGCGTATGCTGCTTTATAATTAAAATCAAATTTTTGAAAGCAACAACGCTTTAAAGCTCCAGAAGCAAATTTTTAAATATTTTTAAAGCAATGATTTAAAGAGGATTTTTTATAACAACGAAATACAAACTTCTCTTTGGAAAAACATTAGATACATTACTTTAATACCACGGTCTAAACAAAATATTCGTACTTGGGGGGGGGAACCTTTACACCCTTATATTTATTATGTCATTTACCGTCTGCATACAGAAGTTCATAAAAAATATTTAAAAAAAAGTTCCGGTTGATGTAACCAAATTGTAAATATTTTTAAAAACAAGCAGATAAAGACAAAAATTAAACTGGCAGATTAAAAAATTGTAGGCTACGGATCAAACTCATAAATTACAACAGCTCAAGATTCTACATTACTTTTATCAGAGAATGAATACATATAAAAATACAAACGATGACAGCCTTTTAAATATTATATACATAAATACAATAATCCAAAGGATAACCTCAGAAAGCACTGATCCATAACATTGAATCAATTTTAAAAAGACATAAAAAACAGGAAAATCCATCTAGTTTACCAATCACCTGTCTTAAAATGCGGTATTTACGGAGTTAACGTTTAGTGTAGTTCTTTTGCTTTCTTTTTTTTTAATTCTAGGAAGAAAAAAAGTGTTCATCATATCCAGCAAGAGAATCTTCGAATAGCCTACATATAAAAAAGACGGTCGACTCCAGTATGGCCAGCAGCAAGATGGAAATACAGACATTGTTTGGCCTTCATTATTTGCCCTCATAAACGAACGTTCTGAATGAGACCTCGACCTAAATGACAAATCCTTTCGCCTGGTGCAAGTTTCCATTCGAGAATTGGAATCTCTCGATATATTTTTAACGAATTTGTGAACTATGATACCCCAATCCATGGTTCCCTAACTCGTTGAGCCGTTCAATTAATCTAACATTTAGATGAATTACATTAGATAGGAATTTTCCCTAATCGTCGTTACATCAAACTTTTCCTTAAACTACAGACCTTCAGGCAATATATTAAGAGGATGTTAGAGGTTATGTTTATCAGGAAAATGAGTGACAGAAATTTGAGCTGAAATGAACGACCTCACGTACAGGAAAGCAAAAAAAGTTAACCGAAATTCACAAATACGCAAGTTCGCATGATAGATCCAAATTACAAAATGCCAGCTTAAAGCTTCAACTACTAAAATGCAGAAAACGTTAAAGTACTTTTACATCGACTTCCTCATACCTGATAGATGGCGATTATTAGTGAAGCTTCAAGGGATTTTTTTCCATTTAATGATGGGGTTAAGAATTTTAAAAAAGTTTGAACACGAGTAACAGGTTTTTAACAGAAAATTAGTAAATTTGTAACAAAATACTCACTCATAGAATGTTTTCTCGTCTTTTAATATAAAAGGATATGGAAATCAGAAATATAAAAAAATTATATAACAATGACTATTAATTTTATTTCATTTATAGAGTCACAATTTTATAAAATAATTTCAACATTTAAAAAAAGAAAAAATTTTTTCTATTTAATAAGCATTCGCTTTATTTAAAAAAAGATTGTTAGGCTTATTTTATAATATCTTTTACAGTAATTTGATCATAAAAATGGTGTTCACTTCCATAAGACACTTTTAGCAATTAAGTATTTGTTATTGAGCAACAATCCTTATAAAATTCCTACTACCCATCTGATCAAATTTAATTTCAATGAAATTTTTAAATAGCTAGTATTTTGACTGACTTTTAAACTTGGAAAAATGTACGGTGACTTTTCACTCGTCTTAAATATTACCTACGCCAAATTTCACTAAGATCTAACAAAAACTGTAGATTTGTAATAAAAATTTTTTTTTACATAATATATAGATCAACTTGAATGAAATAATTCAATAAAAAGGGATGTAATGTGAAACTTGAAATTCTACGGTATTGAGACTGCTGAAAGTTGCATACAAGTTTGGAAATATTCACGAAGCATAAGAAGTGAAGTTCGATTTTAACAATCAAATATTTAATATTTTAAAATCTTCCCTTTGCATACAAGAAAAATCCTCATGTGAAAAAAAAAAAAATACAGTGATCCTAATTAAACAGGAGTTGCGAAGTCACTTTCTGTACAAAAATTTATAGCTGGATCACTACACACGTGCTTTTCCAAATATGCAATTTCAAATACAGATGGAAACCAAATGAAGTGGTCTGACATTTTCTGGCATACTCCCTAAAAAGTTGCTATTCCTCCTCTTTCTGGTCTCATTTATTTAAATTGTTGCGTTTTTGAGTTACCATGTATACGAGCATGCAAATGTATAGATTGACAAAAAGTCAATTCTTTGAATTAAATTTTTGGCAATAATCTACAACTTAAATATAAAAATAGAACGAAATGTTATTTATCTAACTCATTCCGTTCTGTAGCTATTATATTCATTTGCGCCATGTTTGACAAACTTTTGAAGGAATTTCGCTCATAATTTTAAGAAATTCTCAAATATAATATTAAGACCATAAACCAAATTGCTTGTTCAAAATGTTTTTTAAGATATCAGCTCAGAGACAAACATAATTTTTAAAAAAACTGAGCTAGAGAGATCTAATGTGAGGATTAAAATGTCTAGGCTGAATTTTTCAATGATAACATTTTGTGAACTTCGTATATAAGAAAGTAAAAAATTAAAAATTGAGCGATAAAGAAATAATTTATGTAAGTAAATAAAAAACAATTAATGCACTGGAAAATAAGTATTGGATAATCAAGAAATTAAACCACATCATTACAATTAAAGCAAAGCTAAACAAATGCCAACATCATTATCGCCACTAAAATAATCTTAAGTAAATCCAATTATGTAATGATCAACAATTTCAGAAAAGTACTTATTGCTTATCCTTACGTAAATCATTTAAAATAAAAAAAAAAATTCTTTCTTTAAAAAAAAGCTTCGTTGATGGTGAAGCATTTCTAAAAGTCGGAAAGATAAAATTAGAATACAAATTGCTCAGTAAGTATATTGCCCAATAAACGTGATGCGCATTTCAACTATAGATGATAAAATCAAAAATATTTACATGTACAATCTTTTCTCTAATTTTCTTGAATTATAACAGAAATCCTCCAGATAATGATATGATCTTATACAAACCGTCACATCCTTAAATGCTTTAAAGCTAAAGATGCCCTCTTCTGAAAGCTTGATTTTCAAGAACCATTTCACAGCAGAGACCTCCATTTGATACAGATGTGAATAATCGAGTTTCGATTATATATTTGTTTTGACCTTGCATACATTAACAACAAAAGATCAGCAATCTCTTAAACTTATTTGTTTTAACATTTCAGTTCACTAACTTTTGAGAGGAGGGGAGAGGAAGACAAAAATTCACCTTATTTATATGTAAAATGTTCTTAATTTTAAAATTTATCAACGTCAAAATGGATAATACTCGAAATCCGATTACAATGAAATCAATTATGCTATAATAATATTATTATAATATATATCGGATACACAAATGCTAACAATGCATGTTCTTGAACTGGATATTGCCATACATTGTGCTACAAGTATGAAATGCCATTTTTCCTGCTATAAGATGCGTGATGGATTCTAAAATGAGCAGGACTATATTGGCTATTATGGTTGCAATAAAATGTGGTTAAAAAACATACAAATCAGGTTGCCTCAGTCATTTATTTTATAGCCAGTAAAACTTTAGTCCATCATAGAAACCTTGATAAAATATTGCAAAATTTAGTGAAAATATTAAAATTCAAACTGCTAAAGATCAAATTTATGTATTAGCAATGCATTTATTTATCAATGTTTAGATGAAAAGCCCAGCCTTTCCACCCATATTTATTCTACTCACGCATTTCCTGTTTTGTTTCAAGAACCGATAAATAGGCCAAATCCGTAAGTTAGAATATACATCTTGTATGAAGTTTTCAAGCGTGACATGTATTAAAAAACCATACCGATTCGGTGTTTTGACATTCCTAAATAAATATATATTCATTTACTTTTCAATTAATGTGATAACTAAATAGATAGTGCTTGTAAAAAAATTTATTCTATTGTTACAAAATAGTTATATGAAGATTAGAATTTTAAAATCACTATAGTAATAAGACAATGAAAAAGTTCGATGCAAGATATTAAGCAAATAAATAAAATGGCAGAGAGAGCTACAAAAACAATAGAACACTAACTGAAAAAAAATCATGATTTTCAAAAGAATAAAAATGCGACATGATTTTAAAAATGAGCAAACGATTTTTTTTTTAAATTAAATAATAACTGATGGAAAAGGTAAATATTTTTCAGCGGTCAATTCAAGAAATATTATTATTGAAAGGCAATTTTACACATCATCCAAGAAATTAAAAATAAATCTTTCTCAGTGACAGTAACTTGATTGTCATTTTTTCCCAATAATTTTAATAATTTGAAACATTTTTAAATATGATTTGTAACAATATTTTCCATAGCTGTAAAAATCCAAACCATTTAAATAACCTGTTTTTTGAAAAACGCATTTTTCTTATAATATTGAAAATTAAAGCAAGGAATAATGTTACTTAATTTTTAATTATTGAATAAAATTCAAGAAAAAGTAAATCACAGTAATAATTGTAAAAACCACCACTTAAACATATTCTGTAGAAATTAAAAATAATTAAATGGCATAAGAACATTTCAATGAAATTGTAGAAATAAGAATATTTGCTAAAATCGTTTGGCAGTTGAAAAAGAATTCAAATATAAACAGAATTCGAAATAAAACGGAAATTAAAGCGATTAGATTTAGAGCGAAAAGATTTTAATTTCTGCTTATTGATCAAGTTTGAAAGAAATGTGAAAATCACAAGAACTACTAAACCGCCAATCAAGCGTATTCTGAGAAAATTAATAAAAAGTGTTAAATGACAAATTAATATTTAAGTGAAATTGAAGAAATCAGAATATTCGTTAAAATCATCTGGTAATTCAAAAAAAAAAAAAAAACCTAATAGAATATAGTTCAAAATAAAACCAAAAAACAAGTTCAGTGTATTACTTAAAAAATTAATATTTTTGACAAGTACAAAAAAAAATATTTTTTTTAAAACTTGTTTCCTGAAAGCTGAGAATAAACACTATGAGAATTAATAATAAATGCGATTTTAATAATTCTCGCGAAATCAAAATAATTTTTACTCTTTTATATGAGAAGGAAAAACCTTTATTCATATGAAAGAAACAGGTATAAAAAGATAATAGTTAAGAAGCTTATAAAAGTAACAGCAATTAATTTCATGAAACTGGGTTGCGCAGAAACGGAAGATCTTAAACAGCTCATCCTCATAGTCACACATCGCCGCGTTAAAACCACGTTTTTCTTTTTTTAAAGAGGGAGATTATAGTGTTAAAAACAAATTAGAAAACAATCAACGCGGAAAAACTTGTTCATCCGTACGCTTCAAAACACCTGCCTCTATTAATCAATGTTTATTCGATTCACATAGGAAATTTTCCTTTCAAACAAACAATCGCTAATGAATTGATGGCCACACACTTTGATGGGAAAAAAGAAAGAAAATGAGAAAAATTGAAACAAGTTGTAATAAATACCCGGAAATAATCAGATTTAAATAGCACTGAAAGCTATTGGAACCTGAAAAGATTAGTTTTTGTAGGTTTTTTTTTTATTTAGTCCAGTGCTGAATCAATAGCTAACATAAACTCCATATTAATCGAAATTTTTTCCAATACGTGACTATTCAGCTTACGTACTATCCGGCCTAGTTTTCTTTTGTTGCAATTAAATGAGGAAGGCAAAGCGTCTGTTTTAAGTCATCGATTTAGGGCTTTTCAAAACCTAAAATCTGTAGGTTTCGACTCTTACCTTAAGGTTACCTTTTCAGATCTATAATCACTTATTGGTGAAAAATAAAATTAGTTTGAGCCGATTTTCTTCAGAATTGGGCCTACGATTTACGCTAATGTTTTGTTTATTCTTCCCGCATTTATTTAAGTTGGGCATTGCGTAATATATGTTAAAATGTTACAGTTTCCTTTAACTTGCTTTTTTTCCTAATAAATTCTTGAAACGTCTAGGGCGGTCTATAAACATATATAAACTACCAAAACAGAGCCTTCTATTTTAACTCAACAGGTAACCGGTAACAACGTTACCGGCAACAGCTTCAATGATTCGCCGAGCAGCAGCCGCTTTCACATTGAGATAAATTGAAGACTTAGTAAGAAATGAGAAAATGCGTATTCCAGCCTATACGGCAGTTTACTATCCAGCCTTACTTTCGGCCACATTAGGCCGGATACTCGGGAATGTACTGTACTTATATATTCTTCATATTAATAAAAGTAAACATCGATACTGGTGAAAAAGGAAGTATTTGTGTTTTCTATACAAATAAACTTAAGATGAGAATGTGCCATCCTTTTTTAAATTTTTTAAATAAACTTTAGCGAGAGTTGAGTTTTTCTCTATAATTTCTAAAAGTAGCACAAAAACTATTACTATGGCATTTCATAATTTTAAAAAATTGTCTTTATAATTATAATTTAAAAAAATACTTAATTTGGATAATTTTTAAAAAAATATCCTTTCTATAATTTGCAGTATTACATTTTATTGTTGCAATAAAAATTCAAACTATTGCCATTGTTCTATTAAAGATTTAATCGCGTGATTTTCTTTCATTGTTAAAGTCTAGGGAGGAAAAATTCTGATAATTTTATCAGCAATTTAATATGGGAAACATGAAAGAGATATATTTCAAAAGACTACTTTCAATTTGTAATTATCTAGATATTTAATTTAATATTTGGAGATCATCTGGTTGAAAATTTAATACAAAACAACAATTTTAGAAACCAGATTACATCCACTTAAGTCATTTTGAGTTACCAGGTTTACATAAAGGTAAAGAGACAGACAGACGGATTGTCGATGCACTGACAGATGTAGATCCGTATCCAGTTTAGAACCGCATTTCAAATGGTCATCCTGTGTTCGAAGTTTTATTTCTAGTTGTTTACATGTATGTTTTTTAGTTATCGAATTCACTTGCACTCGAGCTGACAAACTTTTTGTGGATGAGTTGAGCTTAAAATTTGATAGAAATCCACAAGACCATGTACCAATTTTGATTCATATAGGCATTTAAGTTTTAACGTTCATAGATAGGCAAACAGTTAATTATAAAACCAAAAAATGTGTTTTTCGGACTCTGGGATTCATTTAAAATTTGACTCTGATAAACAATACTTCTCTTTGTATAATTGTATACGAGAAAGAAATAAAGTATATATCGAATTCGCAGAGGTCCGAAAAATGAAGATTCATTAAAACTTTGAGATAGAAGCTTTTGATGACAATATTGCTGTATAAATCAAAATAATTAGTAATCGCCGTGGCTCACTCGGCAGAGTATCTCATTCAACACATTGACAGCCGGCGACCTAAGAGACATTTAAAGCCTGAGAGCCGGCAACGTATCGGCCACATAAATCCCAAACACCGGCCTTATTCGCTTGTTTCTGATCACTGAATAGAAAAAAAAAAAAAAAAAATTTAAACATTACATACTTTCGTAACATTTTATTTGCATATTCTTCATATACATTTTAACGGTAATTAAAAATAGAAACAAAATCGAATTTTTTAATTTATAATTATAGAAAAAAATACAATTTCTACAGCAGTAGGCTCAGAAACCCGCGTTTTCGCGGGGCCGGTTGTCAATGCGTTAAAATTGGCTGGTCCGTATTCGAATCCCAGCGACGGTGTTTTATCCAAAGACTGGAATTATTTTTATTTTATTTTTTATTTTTGTTGAATCATTTATTAATCAAAGATCTGGAAGGCTCTAGGTCTTTCTTAAGTATTCAAATCAGATTATTTTCGAGCATTCTATATAAATATAAAAGCTTAGTCCCATCAGCGGTAGGTAAGTTCTCAGTCTCGTGCTGTTGTGTGTTGCTTCGGTCTAATTTTTTGTTTAAATCAACGACGGCATTTTTTACATCTTCGTGAGAATTTCTTGTTGTACATTTTCGATACGGAAAAAAAAAAGGGGGGGAGGGGTCAGTAGTATATAATAATAAAAATTAAAGTATATGATAATTTTATTTAAAATGAAGGTATGTGATATTATATGAAGGTATGTGATATTATATGAAGGTATGTGATATTATATGAAGGTATGTGATATTATATGAAGGTATGTGATATTATATGAAGGTATGTGATAATTTAGTTCAAAATTTGATTTGACATGGCAATATGCAATACAATATGCAATACAATATGCTAAATACAATATGCAATACAATATGCAAAAACAATATGCTAAAATTTTATCAATTTAATTCGTAATGTTTTTTTGGATATCAAGATCGTATACACATGGATGGACAGGCCATTTTTTTTAAAAAGATGCTTTTTGAACTCAAGTAGGATTTAAAAGCCTTCTGTGAAAACTTGATATCTTCACGATTAAACTTCACTCTGCAAGTATTAAGGCGTCCCAAAAATTTCTTTCTCATTGCGTTTTTACAGAGCCTTGCCAATGGAGACGAAACTTGGATTTTATATGTAAATGTGCATACATAGAAAACGCACTTTGTGTCAGCACAATAGACCTTCTTTTGATGCAAAGCCGGTATTACACCCCAAATAAGTTCTTTTGTCCATTTGGTGTCATTGGAAAGGCATAATTTTCAATAGACTCCTTCCTCAAGACTAACAACAAATTCTACGAAATATTATCATCAAATGGACCAATTAAAAACAGCCTTAGCAAAAAACCGGCCAGAATGAAGAAGCCGACGAGGCGTTGTTTTTCATCATGACAACGTATGACCACATATTGCATTAGTCGTAAGAGAGATGCTCTTACAATTTGATTCGGAAACTTTACCACATCCTGCATACATACTAGATCTCGCTCCATCTGATAATTACTTTTTTCTATCCTTAAAAAAATATCTTAGTGATAAGCGTTTTAAGTCCATCAGTGAAATAAAAGCGCACCACGAGATTATTTCTTGTCCAAAACACAGTAATTTTGGATTTAATTTAGTTTTAGTTATTTTAACGTCCCGTTGTAAAGCAACACTAGGGCTATTTTGGGACGGACCTCGTAATTTTGAACTATGGTCAAATGACGAGGACGATACCTGAGCCTTCTCCTCCCCCCCCCCTCCACAGTACACCACCACAATGTGAGGACGTTTGGCCTGACGTATTTAACGTACAAGAGACCCCCCTTAAGCCGAGGTTACACGACCTACACCCGTCTGTAGACGAATCACGTGCTGCCCTTTGTCCCCTCTTGAGGTTTTCTGATCTTCTTTGATACCGTCGACTTTACCGACAATTTGTCGGTAAACTGCCCAGGCATCAAAGAGTCCAAGAGGGGTCGAAGGGGAAACGCATCCTCGTGGCTATGGAGGAGTGTGGTCCCCCAGTGGGTCGGAGGTCTGATTTATGACCAAATCTGTGAAACGGATGGTCGTGTATCCTCGATTTTACATGACGGTTCTTCGATGGAATCGAGTCTCGAACCTGAAACCCTCCGGTTCCGAAGCCATGACTTTACCACCAGGCCACCGCGGCCGTATAATTATTTTAGAAAGACGGCATAATAAGGCTAACCAGAGGAATTGAAGAAGGTAATAGAGCAAACGAGTACTTATATAACAAAAGTAGTAATAACTCAAAAAGAATATATTGTGCATTCATTTCATATTAGAGATAGGAAAGAAACTTGTTGCACGCTCTAATGTCACACTTGACATACAAGAAAAAGTAAAAACAGAACAAATGGCGCAAATTGAAAAATGACACAAAATATATTCTTAGAAGACTGAAAAAGAAGCATTAGGTTGAATGAATGTAAAAAGCTTTATATCTACAAGACAAAGGCGATGATGCATTGCATCACTATCGACTAGATTAGACTGAATCCCCTTTGATATCATCGTTCTGACAAAAAGAATACGCCAAAGAGGAAGGGAGTCGTTGATTGAAGAATCAGCTCTCAAAGCCACAATGAGTCGATTCGACTGGAAAGCAGGAAGGATGGATTGAAGTAATCAAATATTTAAAACTCAAGTGATATTTAAATTAATCGCGAATGACAGGACACAGAAAACAACCTTTTCCTTCTTTCAGATTAATTACAAGCATTGAGTAGGTTGTGACAAGGAACTGATCAAATTTATATTGGCGATAAGCGAAGGATTTTTATTATTTATTTTTTTCTAATTCGAATTAAAAAGATAAGAGCTGGAATTTTCTGGAATAATAAAATGTTTTTAACTGTTCCAAACTACCCTTCGAATAGCTCCGTTTCCTGTTATAGTTTCTTGACATCGGTTTTGAGCATGCGAAATAACTTGAAACAAGATGAGGGCTTCAACAAAAAATGGATTTGCCAAGGTCTTTTATAATTGAGGTTGACGACCTTATTAAAGGACTGTTGAATTTTAGAAGCAATGCAATGGAACAGATTTATTTCTAGTAACTGATAAGAATTCTGAGCAAAAGAAAAAAAAAAACTTCACATGACGATCTAACTGAAATAAAACTTTATTCAATAAGTATTCTTTTAAAAATAAGTATTCAAAATGCGATTCATAAAATATAATAAACGGAAATAATCTCCCCAGAACTTTCTCGCATTCCCTCCATTAAAAGTTTACTCGAAAGAAAACTTTGCATAATATTAGAAAACATTAGATACGAAATATTACCTTTGGTGTGAATGTACTTTTTTTTACTGAATCTATCAAGACGTCTTTGGCGATTAAAGCCTGACATGCGGTTAAAAGTATACAAACATCGAATTTGTGTTTTAGATGTGTCTCTACTACCGATTTGAACAAAAATTTGTAGACAAAAAAATTCCAGAGCGAATTTTACATATTTAAGTCATTGTATTTAAGATATAGCGTTTACATGTTTTTGAAAGAACAAACAGACAGACAGCCAACCCCTAGTTGGATATGGCTCAAAAGGAGAAAAATATCTACATCATAGTTATTTAGTCAGATTATCTAATTTCATTAATCTTACTCTCCGCGCTTTGTAGTTATTGGGTTAATTATCAGTTGATTTGATTTGACTTGATTTAGTGGAGTTTTATGGCGCAAAAACCACTTTTGATTATGCTGCGTCAAACGTATGGTATGAAATCTACATTGAAACAGATGGACAAACAGACTTCCTCCAAACACATTTTACACAAAATTTGATAAAAATCTATAAATTTGGTGTTAAAATAGTATACGAAACTTCATTTATCTACTTAAAGCGTTTTTGAGTAATCTTTGTCAAAGACAGACGGGCGAACTTAGTTCAAAAAATGTGTTTTTCAGCTAAAACGTGGAAATTCGACAAAATCTTGAATTTTTAACGATTACCGTACTTTTTCTATACTACGTATAAGAGAAAGTAAAAAATCCACCTGAAATCCATTTGAATTTTGTGATAAAGAGTTTTTTGATATACAAATTCGCAAAAGAAATAGAATAAGTTCATGTGAGGTCGCTTATCGCTTCAATATAATTGCATACTGTACTATCTGTCTTGTGAGAGGTCCTTTTTTTTTCTTGCAAGAAACGCAATAGTTATTAAAACTGATACTGCTCATTTTAAATTTATGATGCAACAATGAGAATACGTCAATACAAAACTGAAGTGTTTTCAGATTTTGAAAATACAGATTTGTACAGCTAACGCATTTATAAATGGTCTTCTTTTAATATTATATACATAATGCTTTTTATATTTCATTTCTTTTTATATTAAAAACTGCAAAAAGGATTCTTAAAAACTTGTTTAAAATATTTTTATTAATTTCACAATTACTGAATCCATTATGTTTCATTATTATAATTCACTATGTTGAAAATATTCCTACGGCAAACATCATTGCCTTTCAATTCAAGTAACACTCATTATTTTTGAATTTATCGCGTCTATTATACCCTTATTAGGAAAGAAATAAAAATAAATGTAAGAATTTTTTTTACAAAATAAAAATCCTGTAACAATGTTTGCAAGTCCTTATTTTCCGAAATAACATTCTGTAAAGTTTTAATAACTAGTTTATACTAATTAAAAAATGTAAAACAGAAGTCTATTTCGAAACATGACGTTTTAGATACGATATTCGTCTAGCTAGATTTAATCAGCTATTGCATTTAATGCGTAACGATTTTTTTTAACATGATGCAATTTGCAGGAAGAATGATGCCTAAAATGCTGCCTACGTCAATAAAAATGAAAATCGTTAAATTTAAGCATTAATTTTATTAAACCTATTACTGAAAATCTCAATTTTTTTTTAATTTTAAAGTGGCTCCAAAATTAATTGTATATAATGTGAAAAAAAACTAAAATTTCAATAAATAATTTAATAACGTGTGACCGCCAAATTTGGAACTTTTTGAGCGATTTTCCTCAAACTAGCAATCTTTGGCAAACAAGTTGTTTGCCAAGATTATTAATTTTTAAAGTAGTGAAACGATTAATATGAATTTGTTTTCTTTAAATTTCACATTAATCAGTCTACTTAAAATGAATAGAAGGCAATTAAAAATTTTATATAGTAAGAAATCGAAACGAAAGTGAAAATTCTACTTCGGAAGTAATATTCAGAAACTTCAGTGGTGGAATGTAGATCATTATGATTCGTGCAGTGGAAGCAAGAGGATCCATGTTTTCGGGAACTTTTCTTTAAAGATCACATTTCACGCAAAGACAAACACGAAAGACAAGACGCACGCACAAATTAACAGAACAGCATCTCATTGTGGGATGCGTACCTAGTCAGGCATCATTATTTATTATCCAAAAGAAAAAATAGAGTATTGCAACTGATGCAAAAGCAATTTTTTGATACGAATCTTATCACTGATGGAAGTTTGCGTTTGAGTTTCTTTGAATGATGAATTTAAAATTTCGTTTAAAATGAGGGTTTTGAATTCAAAGCAAATTTTAAAAATCTATGTTAAAAATAAACAAAAGAATTGCCGGAAATAAAACAGCATATGATTTAAAAAATCTTTTTTTTTTCAATAACAAAAATCATTTTTGGTAAATAAGTTTTGGAAGATATGAACATGCTTTCATAAGTAAGCCATAGCTATTATCTATCTGGCGATGATTGAGTCTATTTTCGCGCTCAATTAAATTTTATTTGGTGCTTGTTTCTAACATCTAGACTTCTTTTATATGTTCTTCCCTCCAAATGAATGGAATGTTTAGTGATACAAGCACACATCCGAGAAATTCTAATAATATTTTGTAGCTCCATTAACTAAGCGAAGTGTTGAATAATGAGCAGCTGTAAAAAATTCAGTGGAGCAATCTGAAGCATTTGTTATGAGGCTTCGTTCACATTTGATTGTTGCCATTTGACAATAAGTTATACGAAATTTCTGTGACATGTACATTAGTTCTGTTTATTTATATAGATTTAAAAGTAATATAAATCTTTATTAAAGGATGTCAGTTATTAAGTATAAAAGATTTTTTTTTTCTCCATCATATAAAAAAGTTTTAGAAACATTACATTTTATTCACTTTGTGATAGGTAGATAGCGAATCACCAGACTCATGACATTTGAGATTTGCTACAACAGTATTGTAAGAAATATTTAATGAACATTTTATTACCTCGAAGTAAATATTTACATCGCATTTGATGGTCAGATGGTGGCAAAAAAAAAAAGAACTTTTAACGCAAAATTAACAACAAATGAGTTTTAAAACAATATTATTTCTCAATTCTACTTGTATAACACCAGTTCTTCAGTCTGCTTATCTTTTTCAAGTATCGGAAATTGCTCATTTCCCTGTGGCTAATCATCTGAATACCTAAGCAATACATGCGTTAATACTGAATTTATGCCATTAAGTGTTCAGCAATGATACTCGTTTGTGGTTAGAAAGACTAAGCGCTACATCTTGTATATTGAGGTGTTGATGGATCACAACATGGACACAATTCTTCATATACCATGCATTACTATTCATTTAAAAAATAATACAAATATGCAATATTTGAAATATAAATGGCAATGTTCAGTGAGACTAGCTTCGCTATGACCATCAATAAAATAGAAGGTCAGGTTTTGATAAAGTTGATCTGATTATTGTTGATCAATTTGCATCATTTTGACATAGCCGTTTGTGTAGCATAGTCCAGAACAAAATCTAGAGTTGAAATTAGAAATTCAGATTAAAGTAAGCAGCATTAAAAATATTGTTTTTAAAGATGCTCTTAGGAAAAATTAACCAGCGCGAAATATAAGTATTTTTTAATATTTTTTAAGAAAGTTTTATTAAATTTGCTTAGAATTTTTTAATTTCATGTTTTAACTCTTCGTTTCTGCCGTAATAATTAAAAATATGATGAGACTACTTTTGAATTTTAACTAATGCTAAAATATATACATTTTTTTTAATTTGGAATAGAGTTTTTTTGTTCATGATATTTTTAAAATAGTTTGTTTTCCTTTACTTTCATTTTTTTTTTTTTGAGAGAGAGAGAAGGAAGGAGAGAGAGGAGAGAATTTCTTAGGAAAGCCCATTAATCAGAGGACATGTGTGATTCAAGGAAAACATCGATGTTGGACCAATGAAAGCCAGAAGGGGACGAACTACACTAGTACAGAAAGTCAAAGGCATTTTTACATTCTACCCTATTACAAAATTTGCAGCTGCAGATTACTCAGTAAATTCCCAAACATATCTAATAAAATCAACAGTAGTAAATAAACCAATTTTAAGGATTGACCAAGCATAAAATAAATTCCTTTCACTGCAATCAAATTAAGTAATGTTGCATCAGAACCTTTTCTTTTCGAATCTAAATTAGATGCAAATATGAAAGATCGAAGAAAAACAAGATGATTTGCCAGCCAACTATTTTAAGTAGAAGCACTTTCAGTGCAATGCACTAAATAGGAGCAACGCATCCAAAAACCGTTGCTTTGTGCAATAATTCATGATGCACTTACGTCCTTATTGGCACGGCTATTAATAAAAGGCATTTTTACAGTTCCACTAATAGAAATATCGATTTTATGTTGCTTCCTGCGAGCGAAAATCTGTAAGAGGAAGGCAGGCAACCAGAAAATTCTATTGCTGTAATGCAGCAATCCAGAACATGTTTTTTAAAAAAATGACACTTCCGCAGTTCAATGAGTTAGTAAAAGTCATTTAATATAGGCTATAAAAAGAACTTGAACTTGGAAACTTAATAGTCATTTATATAGCAAATGAAATAGAAATGGAGAGTCCGTAAAACTCTTTGGCATCTTAAACAGTTAAAAAAAATAGATTTGAGTTTATATTAATAATAAAAAAAATGTTAATAAGCAATAGGAGGTTAGCAAGTAGCTCCATGCATTTTCAGTTGTTGAATATATTTCAAAATGCATTGCTGAATGAAAAAAAAGTTTTTAAATTCAAATCGGAATCAACTTCCAATAATTTTTTTCATACGTGTTTAGCCGATTACAATGTTGCAACCAACCTCATATAACTAAATTATCTTAAAAAAAAAACAAATTCAACTATGACCAAGAATTTCACGCCATTTTGGGGGGCTCAAAGGCATTGAAGTTAAATGTTTACTTCCTCGTATATAGTATAAATAAAGTATAGTAATCGTCTAAAAATCCAAACTCGAAATTTTGAGGAATCTCCACGTTTAAAACGTCCCTGAATTCAGAAAATACATTTTTAAAAACTGGAACAGAGGAGATATTCTTTTCACTACATTCCACGGGCCATTCTCCTCATATATTCGGCGTTTTAATTTGATCTATAATGCATTCATTGCAGAAATCTTGATGCCACGCCGATTCACTTTGCAAACAGAATGTATCCCGACTTCTTCCTTCCATGTGATCAAGCCAACATCTGAATTAAAACAAGTTAAGACCTTATCACACGGCAAAAGATCGTCGGCACTTTCCGTCAGCAAACGACAATGAAAGCGACGTCACTTCAAAGTTTCACATGATTGGTTGAATTTCGTTTGTGGACAATATTTCCGACTGCCTTTTCTAGTTGGTTAGAAAAAGTTGTCGATTATGAAACTTGTTAGACCGGTTCTGAGGGTAGAAACGGAAAATTGCTGACGGAAAGTGCAGATGATATTTTGCCGTGTAATAAAGCCTTTAGGTTCCGTAGAGTTGCCTCCTCAAAAGGATCCAGGATGAAAATTCATCTCGAAGATAATTACGATAGATCTGTTTAGATTTCAAGAAAGCTATTCTCAACAGTAGAAATAATCTATATATTTATTTCCTGTTCTTTCTGTGTCTGTACGTAGCATTTATTTGTATTTTTTGTGCTCATATATTTTTTTTAATTTTATTTCTGTTCTTATTTCTATATTTTTTGGTTAATATTTGTATTATTTTTCTGACTTTTGCAATCGCATACAAATTATAAGTCTGTTTATGTAAATTAGCGTAAGTTTCCAGTTTCGATTCGATAGTTTGCTTTATAGGCCAAAGCTACTTTCCATTTTTATTTCAAACAGCTCATGCTTTCATCTTTGTTTTATCCAATAATAAAATCCCCAGACCAAATTTCAATCAATATATGTCAGACGTCGAACAATAGTCACAGGAATGGATAGAACAAAAGCGTCTTTCCATGTCTCTCCCACGCCAAGCTCATTACACTGTTTAAATAACCAGAGGGTAATAATTGCAGGGGCATGAA
The DNA here is from genome assembly GCA_026543055.1 of Argiope trifasciata. NCBI lineage: Eukaryota > Metazoa > Arthropoda > Arachnida > Araneae > Araneidae > Argiope > Argiope trifasciata. The sequence continues at coordinate 476,882 of JAPMOQ010060694.1, forward strand.
GCGGGGTTGTGTGTAGGTGCCTATGACAAAGATAACGTAAAAACGCTTTGTGATACAAGGTTTAAATTTGGTGAACGATCTTACCACCAAATTTACAAATTTCTATAAAATTTTCAGTAAAATATGTTTAGAGAAAATCTGAACATATTACAGTAAAAGCTCTTTATTCGCGGGGTATATGTTCCATAAATATGCAACGAATACAGATATTTATATGGGATTATTGGGGATACGTTCCTAGGTAACAAAATAAAACAAAAAACAAATAGATAAAAAAATCAATTAAATTGAAGTTTTTGAACATTTTGATTAATTATCTTAAGGCTTAGGCAATGGTTTGAGGAATTTTGTAATTTTCTCTTGCTTGGCAGTTTTTAAAAACTCCTTCCATTCAGACTGACACGCAGCAGTCGCATTAGCAATTTGCCTCTTAAAATTAAGACTTCGTTCCATTGACGGATCAATGTTCATAAAGAAATCGCAAAGCTCATTTGCCATTCTTAAAACTTCGTCCTATTCCATTCGCGATTTCGGCTATGTTTGCAGTTTGCATTTAACAACATACTTTAGGCACAGTTGTAATAAGATATTTTACTTTTTTATTAGTCCATTGGACGGCATTTCCAAAGGATATTGGGTTATAAACCTATTGGAATCCTTCTATTATTATGTATGTACTTATTAGATCCACGAATAAAGAAATTTTTAGCCGCGAATACAGGAATTGGGTTGCCTTTTTTAAATCCGCGAATAGTGAAAACGCGAATGATGGAAGCGCGAATAAGGAGCTTTTACTGTAATTTATTCGTAAAATATGTTCTGTCCGGCGTTTCGAATATAAACAAACATGATAACTACAAATTTGAGATTTAGATAGATAAAATTGATACTTAGAATTAAATTTTATAGTTTGGATACTTATTGAATTTAAGCCAAATTCAACAAAGGCTTAATTTGGTCTGTCGGTTTCTACTTTTAGAAATATGTAAATGCGATAACTCAAAAACGCAATGATGTAAATATATGAAATTGCATAAACGGTTTTCAGATTACAAATGCAGTTTTGTACCAAATCTTTGTTTTAATTGGTATAGAAAAACGTGTCCAACGCAGAAACTCGATTTTCGGGTACTATTAAAAACATGATGGAAATTAAACTTCGAAAAACTCTCCAAGGATGTCGTGATAGATTCAAAAAAAAAAGAGAGATGAATTAATTTCAAATGTTAATGTCGTAAACCAAAGCCATGCAAGGCTTTCACTGGCATGCTAAGTTAGAGTATGCGAGAAAGTTATGAGGAGACCATCCCACTGATTATTCTCAAGATAACTTTAATTCCGTATTCGAATTTGCTTTACATGTGCCATGTATTCGAGTTTATTCAAATTAAAATCTTTTAAAATCACATTACTATCTTCATATTGTAATGATTTTTTTGTTGATTTTTTTCAAATTCACTTTCATTCAATAAGCCTTAAAGTTCCCCTGAAATTGGTTGAATCAGTCACAAGTCAACAGTTATGTTAACTTTATATCGAATTATATAGGATCATGCTAAACAATATTTCTATTTTTTTACTATTTTGCTTAAAATTATTCTTTAATTTAAAAATTTATCATTTACAAGAAATTAATACTAATGGCCATAGAAATAATTCAGTAAGAAGATCTGACTACGAAAGCAGGAGAAAAAAAGGCTCAAAATTTGCCATTTGGATTCTATAGAGTTTAATCCTAGTTCACTATCGTAAGTTAAGAGTAATAAATTAAAATGTGGAGACATTGTTAATAATAATAAACCCGCACCATCTATTTTCTTCCCATAATGCATTCCGCCTAATTACCCACATAGAAAACAGCAAAATAGATAGTAACACAAACTGATAAATATGTATGCGTTCATATATTCAAAGGTTTTGTCAATTCAATCCCAAATTGTTCCAAACAGAACTTTTTTAATAATTACAATGGAAGGATTAAGAATAAAAAACGTTTTTTTAAGGAACTTAAATACTTATCAAATTTGCAATTTTATCGCAGATAAAAAGGGTCAATGTAATTTAGCTTCGAATGACTTTACAATCTCTAAGATTCTTAAAATAAAATTGCCGTCACTGTTTTTCTATTTTGAAATCACAAACGTATAATTATAAATCAGTTCACATATTTCGCAAAATACAAGAAAAGAACTTGTTGACTTAAAGTATTTGCCATTTTATATTTTTGATGTTTTTGAGTCTAAAATTAATCACTTAAAACTAAAATTGAGAAACTCCATTTTAAATCTCCCATTTTAAATAAAATAATTTTGAAAAAATGGCCAAAAGTAATAAGCAAACGTTTAATGCCAGCAGCTCAAGATATCTTGCCAATAAATTTTCCCAATATTTTCCAATAAAATTTTAAAAGTAATAAATTTAATTAAATAAATAAAAAATATAAAAACTATAAAAAAAATATAAAAACTAAAAAAATAATATAAAAAGTAATAAAATAATTTTTTAACATTCGAACAAAAACAAACTTGTATATTTCAATTCAGCATTGTAAACGTCAAAAATTCGAGCTTATGATTTTCACGTTTTAGACCTCTAACAGTTCGAGAAATACATTTTTAAAAAATGTCCGCTTATCTGTCTGTGACAAAGATAACTCATAATGTTTACAACCAGATCACTGAGATTTAGTAAACGGAGGTTACATCAAATTTGTAGAATTTTTATCAAATAAATTTGAGCAAAATCCGTTCAAAAGAAGTCTGTCTGTTCGGTGTTTGAAAATAAGTTAACATAAAAACGCCAAAACACAGACACCTAAATGGGTAAATTCAGTATATATATTTATTGATTAAAAACTATATTTCTCATGCGTATGCGCAGCATTTACATCAGCTTACAATACGTCGACACCGATTATTTGCTTCGTAAATGGAATTTAGAATAACTCAAACATGGGAAGTGAATTGAAATGTTTTCTATTCCTTATTGGAGCAGAAAAATGGTTTTTGAAAATGGTTTTGAGATTTCCTATTTCCTAAACATTTATTAAAAGGTAAAATACTTACTTTTGATAATGCATGGAGAAATGGAACAAAAAATAATTTATTCATCATTTGTACATTTTAAGCAAATGTAAATTGAAAACCTTTTATGTGTACATCTTCCGCAAACAAACTTTTGACATTTTTCACAAACATTATTTGTTTCGTTTTTGTTGCAAGTGAACAAGTCACGGCAATCAAAAAATATTTAAACTGTTATACGAAATGGGAGCCGATCTGATTTCATATAATCAGATTGGTTCCAATTTCATTTAAGAAATTTACTCAATTCAATAATAAGTCATTTGATTAGTTAAAATTTTCCGAGTAGTCAAAATGACTGCTTTTAGGCAATACAGGTATAACGCATATATATACCGGAAATGAAAGAGGGGGGAGACAACTACAGTGATTAATAAATGCATTTATATGTTGTACAAAAAGTCACAAAATTCTAAGAAGCTATGCCATTATATACACAGTTGTTTTTCTAACTGAAACTGAAAAGCAGTCAAAAAGACTGCCTTAGGCAATTTAGTGTTAACTAGCTAACAATGTTTGACAAGTATATTCTTCATGGATAAAGAATAAGATTTTGCGTGATGACGAGTTTACATGTCGGAGCAATACGTAGTGACAATCTGCAGTTTGAATTACAATTTTAATAAATACTCAAACATATTCGTAAGTTTCAAAAAGTTTAAAATATATAAAGACCAAGTCGCAATCAAAGGAATAAAAGATTTTTAACGATAATTATTAAAAAAACCCGCTTATAATATGAACTGCTTTTCTTAAATTCATTGTTGTGTGTTAGTCATCCAATTTTTTTATGTTTCTTATCGTTCATATGCAAAAAAATATAAATAAATAAATGTGATTATTGAAATAAAAATATAAGTAAGTTCATTACAATATTTCATATTATACATAATCTGAGTTTGAAAAGTATATTCGTCATCGCTAAATTTTTGCGGTACATTTTAGATGTGCATTTTTCAAAGAATTCAAGAGTTAACTGGTTAACTAAATGCAGATTTAAATATCAGACATTCTGTTATTGGATGTAGGAATCTGACTTGTCATTTCAGTACAAATGTTAAGAACATCCTGTACACAATTAACACGGAAATACTCTAATTCACACTTCAGCGAGATTGATTGGCACCTCAGATTGACAAGCAACACATATGGAGGCCAATAGCACACGAGAGGAAAAGAATAACAAGAATTTTATAACACCCTGCTCAAAAAGTGTTTAAAAAAAGTACTCGACCTCGATACGCATTTGTTGACCCTGCTGCGCGGTCAAGAGTGAGTCACGGAGGAATCATTTTGAAAGTAGGGGGGAAAACTACAACAAGTGGGAGAATCATCTGCAAGAAGAAACGTTGATCAAGAAAATGTGTGGATTTAAAATAGAAAAATTCCTGTAAACTGAATCACAGTGATATTATTAGGAAATGCACAAGAAAGACCGGTTCTTAGTAGAATCTTTTTACAGAGCTCCTCCTTCTAAACTAAGTCTTTACCACCTCAGTGTTTTGATAATAGGATTAGGGTAGGTCTAGCATGACTAATAGTTACCTAACAGGCCATTAAGATCAAAGAAAAAAATGGGTAGTATTTATAATCGTTCAAGTTTTTAAACCAATTAAGTAATAAAATCGGAATTCTTGGTTCTTAATCTCTTCTTAAAACTGAAATAAAATTGTTGGCAGAAATTCTTTGCTTCGCAAAATTTTGAATTTAATTGATTTCCAGAATCGGTATTAAACGTTTTCTTGATTCTGCAATAGGCTGTCAGCATGTGTCAATTAATTGTCACGAATTAGGTTAACAGATTAGCAGATAATCGTATCATATGCATTAAGTAATCAATAAGTATTATTAACAGATGTCTGAAATATTATTGAAATTATTCCCTTATGCACGTTGGACCAGATATTGATTAATTGTTGCCAGACAAAAACTGACTGAATAAAATATTTTTCCCTGCAGAAAAAATGTATACAAGGGCAAATTATCATAACCAATTTAATTTTTTAGAACTTGTCAAATCATTCATCGGCAATTCGTTCAGTGGTGGCTGGATGGTCGACTGTATACAAAAAGAAGAAGCAATTATTAATAGCAAAAGTGAAGTATTTCAACCAGCTTCGTTATAATTCAACTATTATAATACTTCAAAGATTTCTAAAAAAAGTTCCATTACATTTTATTATTTAATACAATATTTAATTCAACGATGATTCTGCATGTTGGCTGAATCGAATAAACTTCAACCATGTCCATTTCAATCTTAAGAGATTAATAAAAAAAAAACTTATCAATCTTTGATGAGTAATAACATTTCACAAAACACTTCTCTCCGATGATACACATGGTGGGTAAAAAAAATATTAAAAAGTCAGAATCACAAGTTGCAAGTACTTGCATAAAGAGGATGACAAAACAGGCCAGATAAAGACGGTAAGTAAAGCACTCGTGATATTTTGCTAGGGGATTCTATCCGTATGAACAGATAGATAATAGCAGATCGCGCTCGTGCAAACCATGCAAACAGAAAGAAACATTCCAAGGCTTTCCCATACGTCAACTGTCCGTGGATTGCCACGCGCTTTAATAAAAGGTGGTTGGCCCATACCTTGAAAACAAACGCCCTTGAATGTTTTCGCTGTTGCCATGAATGACAACTTGATAATCTGATATCTCCAGAATGGTAAATAAAATAATCCTTTAGAAGTGGCCTTGAGAAAAATGGAATTTAGAATGATGCTCGGTGGAGAAATCGTAAGGTGGTAGACAAGTGCTTCAAGGTAACCCTTCCCTCGAGATGGTGGAAAGTGATACGGATAAGATAAAAGGCGATAGCAATGAAGATAAGAATATCCGTGAGTAGATGATGCAGTATAATATTCTGAACCAACAGTGAAATCCTAAGCTGGGGTGTAATTAAGCACGCGAATAATATCTTGAGACACGCAAAGCAAAACTTTTCACTCGACTAAGGTTCGTTCTTTAGATTTATTATTTTCGTTCTTGCTGGTTAGTTTCATTCAAAATTAATTGTATTCACCACAGAATTTAATTATACAGAAAAATAAAAGATGGGAATTTCAAAAGCATCTTAAAGTATCGTTATACTCGATATATTGCTTGCATTTATCGAGCCCAGTTTTCTATTAACACTAGATTGCCTAAGGCAGTCATTTTGACACTTTCCAATTTCAGTTTAAAAAATTGTGTATATAATGACACAGCTTCTTAGAATTTTGTGACTTTTTGTACAATATATAAATGCATTTATTAATCATTGTAGTTGCTTTCCCCTCTTTCATTTCCGGTATATATATGTGTTATACCTGTATTACCTAAAAGCAGTCATTTTGACTACTTGGAAAATATTAAATAATCCAATGACTTTTATTATTGAATTGAGTAAATTTCTTATATGAAATCGGTGCCAATCTGATTATATGAAATCAGATTGGCTCCGATTTCGTATAACAGTTTATATATTTTTTGATTACCGTCACTCGTTCGTTACTTGTCATTCGAATCTTTGTCAGGCCTGCCATCGGAAAAGGAGGACAAACAAACATCAAATACAACATATTCTAACAAAGGAAATTTTGTCAAGTACGACTTTGCAACAAAAACAAATAATATATGTGAAAAATGTCAAAAGTATGTTTGCGGAAGATGTACACATAAAAATATTTCAACTTACATTTGCTTAAAATGTACAAATAATGAATAAATTATTTTTTGTTCCAAATGATGTAATTTTTTTATTGTTAATACTTCCTAATAATTTGCTATATGACTGTAAATAGTATAAGAAATATTAAAAATTAATTTTAAACAAATTTCTTTACACATTAGTTATTCTTTCACAAAGAAGTCATTTTGACTGCTTTAAGGCAATATAGGTATACACTAAGTCTCCATCTTTCTAGTGTTAATAACAAACATATAAATCTCAGAGAAAATCCATTTTCGTTCAATAAGGGGGGTACCTAGTCAGTTAAATGAGGAGAAAAAAGTAAATTAAACACCATTTAATTTGAAAGCTTTACACAACTTATATAGTAGCATAGACAACAGGATAAACAAGAAATGAAAATTTATACGCTAAATATGAGAAAGATTTTTAAATTTAATTTTTATAATTGAAGGGACAATACTAAATAGATTCCGACTTTGAAGGAATCCAGAGATGCTTTCTTGGACTTAAACAATAAAAGGTTAAATATAAACACTTCAACATTTTCCAACTAAATTATTTACAGAATTAAATGATTTTATAGAGAAAAATTTATTCCATAGTAATTTAATTGAATCTTTTGTTAGAATTTTTCTTAAATTGTACGTCTATTTATAAGGTCTACCGTACTTTGGAAGAGGAAAAAAGAAAAAGAAAAAAAAATCCATCTTCAACTTAGCCATTTTCGATGGCTTTCTCCAGACTTCCAAGACTTAATTCAGACTAAAATTTCGAATTCAAAACTTAATATTTAGTATTAAACTTTTATTTTACATCTAGTAACATTAAGTAAAAAACTAAACACATATTTTAAATTCTTCCAATATATGTTATTTTTAAATTTGGATGACAGTGCGAAAATTTTGTACATAATATTTAACTACTACTTCTATTGCTGTTGTTACCATCATGGAGTTAATGAATATATGACAGAATATACAAGCAATTGATCTGTGGACATCGGGTATGGAAAACAGGGATGTTTCTTCCACTATTTGCTTTAATTGCGGGAAACCCTTAACTTGACATCTTAAAAACCTACTAATTAGTTTATTATATTAACATCCCGTTTTGAAGCAACACAAGGCCGATTTTGAGACCGAATTCTGAACCATAGTCTAATAACAAACGACACCTCAGTTAGAATCTTCGAACTACCCCGCACAATAGAGGGAAAATGTTAATTGCTAGACTTAAGATTTCCTATGAAAGTTTACATATACAGGAAATTTCTAATGGAATTTTCGAACCCGAAACTTGCAATTAGGAAACACTGCTGTTGGATTGTAGTTGCTTATTTTGGTTATTGATCTAAAGAATATTTAATATATATTCCAAGAATTACATAAACTTTTAAAAACTGTATTAATCCTTTGCTGTAGAGAGGTTATAATAGATAGTCAAGACAGTGCATCATTTTGTCTTTTTTTTTATTTTTCAATTTTAATTGTTAAAAATACCTATAGAATTGTGAAAAGTCGTTAATTAACTTTTTAGAGAAATTCAATTTCAAACAATTATTTATTTCAGAACAATAGACAAGCTTGTATTAGATGAAGAATTTTGCACCGAATTTCTTTTTCGAGCGCAAAGGTTTAATACTAAATAAGATTAAACAAATTATATAAGATTTTATAGCATTTTTTAAAAATTTGAGATAATTTAAATCCAAATATTCATCAATTTATAAATGGTAAAAATCGCAATATGTCTTCTAAAACTTTGCATTCACATGACGTCGTGGTCCAATTGCAAACATAAAAAATACGTCATCTAAATGTAAGTTATGTCAAGCTCTGCCATGACGTTATTGTCCTTTCTTTTCAGCAAAACGCGCAACCCATTTCAAAACATAAATTGGTGATGTGGTACCGGCTCGTGAAACAACTATTAACTGAAAAATCCACAAACTAAGTATGTGGATTGGTCATAAATTGAAGTATTTTATTATGTCATTAAATAGAAATAAACACTCGAAGAATTCGGCACGATAAATGACTGTAGACTCCATATATAGAGTAATAGTATTCATATATATATATATATATATAACTTTAATGATAATCGCAAAATAAAAATTACAAAAACTATTTCACATTTCCGAGTGTATTTGCGTTAAATCATAGGCTCCTCACGAGCTACACATATGATTGATCAATCATATTTATTGATACAAAGACGTTATACAATAACTCCATCAATGAATGAAGTGAAAATCCAGACCATAAAAAGATCTCATTTCCGGACACTTTGATACAATCCACTCCAAAATTGCCTCGTCTTTCTCGAGGCCAGAGATTTCGTACAAAAGCTCCCGAATGACGTGTTGTTTCCCGTCTACTGACGCAGGTATAATTTCGTCAGAACAAACATTACCTTCAAAATCTTTTCCTTACGTAAAGTGATAAAAATTTCAACCTGTAGTGATCAGTAAATATAGCGTTGAAAGAAAGAAAAAAAAAAAAAAAAAAAAAAAAAACGATATCAGCTTCTCAATAGACTGTTATTTGAAAACGATAACCGGGAAACATCTGCTCTGGACGCATGCTTCACATTTTTAAAGAGCTTAAAAGGATTTATTTTTAGTAAATAGTTTGTTCAGCTGCAAGACATTACACAAATTTTTGAAAAAAGAAACTGATTGCTACGTTAGAAATGAAACATATTAATGCCATGCTCGTTCAAATTGGCTATTTTAACTGTTCATGATATTGATGTTTTAAGTTATATTTTTCATTCAGAAAGAATGAAATTCATTCATTTATAGTTCATTCAAAACTTCTGTGTCAAAAGAAAGTATTGGAATAATCAAAAAATCCTATCATGATTTTGATAACCCACTTCATACACAATTCATTTCATATCTCATTATATCAAAAGGGAGGGAGACGACTACAAGCACAAATTTTAGACAATATCTCTGCAAGAGGAATATGTTTATCTGTCTGCATTTAAACGCCAAAGTACAAAAACGGACGAGATTTTTTTAAGGGGGGGGGGGGGTTGATATGTAATACTAAAATTGAAAATTCAAATAGAATTTCATTCGTTCTATTCACGAATTTAGTTCATCACAGTTTTATCAATCTGCATTCATATAATTTTTAGCACTCGAATAGGTGTATCTACTGCGATTTTGGACTGCATGCAATTTTTAAGCTTAAAACATCTATAATTTAGTTTATTTAAAATAGCATAAATAAGCCTTTGATGAGATTACTTAGATTGCTGATCAAAACAAACTGCATCTCGATCATGAATTTTAAAAAATGGAACTATAATTTATGATGTAGGTGTTATTCTGGAGCAACATCCTTTTGTAAGATAACTGCTCTGAAATGATGCTGAAAATAATTTTTCAGGAAATAAAATTAAAAAACATGTACAAAGAATTGTAATAGAGTGCGCTGAAACCTAAACAGAATGGCCTGAAACCTAAACAGAATATAAAATATGCATGCAATTCAATGTCGCTGTAACAGCGTCAGCTGAGTGCTAAGGGGTTAATATAATTCAAACATAAACAATATAAATGATATTTGCTATTAGTTTTTATACCAACTTGAAGATATAAATTAGATTTTGAGTTCAATCAGTTAACAAAAAGGGACCAATTCATCACATAATACCACGAAGCTAAATATGAACATGTTGTGTATTTTGCACGCATACCAATAAGTCGATGGGAAAATATTCCATCTGTTTTCTACCCCTTTCAAACTAATATCTTTAAGATAGCTTAATTTTTTTAAAAGGTCTCATGAAAGCACTGACATATCAATTTACTTTAAATCAAATTCTTAACACGTTACAGGCCATATCAGTTATCAATGACAAGTACTTAACCTTCTGCTTGGACGCGCCAGTTATCTGAACTGACTTTTCATCAGCCCACAACAGTCATTGTTGACCGATATATAGTTTTCGCTTAGATTGTGTTAGTCATTGTGGACTGACGATAAACATTTAAAAAATTATTTTCCCTTAAAAATTTTTAATCTAGATGTTACAAATTAATGGAATTAAAATGCATACAGTCTTCTCACAATATACCATAGATTTTGGTTGTCCGCATTCAAAACCAGATATCCCAGGCTAAACGGATAGTATATTAAAATCCAGACTTAGTGCTGGATTTAATAGTTAACGTGTTTTAATAGCATACGTAATAGTTTTAATAGTAAACGTAATTTAATAGGATTTAATAGTTAACCAGATTTGGCACTGGTTTCACTCGGATATTTCAATAATATTAAACAAAAAATAAAACACTTAAGAACAAATATTTAACATATTTATATGTGTTTATTTATCATTAATTAATAATTCATTGACATATTTAATATGTACAGACAAAATGCTAAAAATGTTTTAGAGCAAACACAGATCGTGGAAGTTTGCCCTAAAGGTAAAAAAAAAAAATTGAAAAGATCCAAATTCGATTAGTTTCATAACTAGCTTTGGTTCAGAGTGAAATTTTGAGCTGAGGTCAAACGAGAAGAAAACACCTGTTAAGTAACCAAAACTTCCGACTTGATCTTTTTTAAGTCCAGAGCTAATGAATTAAACTAATACGATTAAGAATCAGCTATGAATTGATTTTTTTCGCACAATAAACAATAGTTAACGTCTTTTTAAATTTATGGAAAGCGGATGCAGGAAACTCGAAGACAAAGAACAGAAATAATAGATAAGGAAGTGGAATACAAACGAGTTAAGGGGGAAAAGTGGAACTGACAGAATGCGAGATTTATTTATATTTAAGAAGCTCAACATCCTATGTGTGCAGCAAGATATTCACCAGTGGAATAAGTTCTAAAACCATAAAAGATTAAAATTACTAAATTTACATTCTATATTAACCCTTTCTAGTAAGATTTAATAATAAAAAAAACATGCATGATATAATCATTTAAATTATATATATTTTTTAATTCATTTTATAAATCTTACATATTGTTGATTAAAATTGTATTATTGATGTGGATACAATTTTTATTATTCGTAAGTTCATGTTCAACACTTCTTCAAAGACACTCCTGATTATCTTCTATTTTTCGCAAAATCGGAGCGTTTACGCCAGGCACTCCCTTAAATTTTCTTTATTTCAGGCGCTTGTCTATTTCCTTTTAATTCCATTACTCTGGCGACTACTCTCTACGATTCCTGAGCATTTACTAGAATCGATCATTAGTTCCCCAGCATGTTTTCGTCTTTGTAAAATTTCACTTTATTAGTTTCATTTTCGGTATCACGTAAATATCTTTATTTCTTCTGATCCTTCAGAATCCTTCAAATCCCTTAGATCATCAATGACTGTACTACTCTTACCCAATACAGTGTTCACTTCACAACACATTTTTTTTTCTAGTACAAAATATATATTACCAGATAGATTTTCACACTAAATGTTTATGTAAGATTAAAATTCCACTAACAACAATTTGGCCGTGATTTGTACGAAGAACTTCTAACGCCTTCTTCCATGCAGTCTACCACCCCGCCACCACTGAACGTAGTAGTATCGACAGGATTTGTTGAGGCCGACTGCTGAATAAGTATTGTCCAGCCTTACATTGACCGAACAGTCAAACTAACATTCCTTTCGGGGTAGTAAATAACTGTCTTTCTCCACATCTGCACTCTCTCAAACAGTTGGGATGAAACTATTAGGTTGGTGCGTATGAAATGTCGGATTCTCTTTACATGCGGACGTTCGTCTCCCTGGTTTCGTTATACTTTTGTCTTTGGCATAACCTCATTCATAGTCGTATTGTCCATTGCCAGAGACTCATTTCAGCAAAATAGGTTTTCTCGAAGGTCTTCCCTTTTGTTATTTCTTTTGAGTTTATTGCCGATATGAATTCTGCCGACATTCGCGTCATTTTCTTATATGAGTACAAACTTGGTAATAGTGCTGCAAAAGCTGCACGTAACATAAACCAAGCGTTTGGGGATAATACGGTTAACGATCGGAAAGTGCAGCGTTGGTTCGAAAAATTTCGGACTGGCGATTTTTCACTGCAAAATGAGCCGCGCGGAAGACCCAAAACGTCTGTGAAGAATGATGACCTGAAGGCTCTAGTGGAAACGGATCCAGCCGTATCTACGAGGGAACTTGCTATCAGGATGAAAGTTGACCATACAACGATATTGAGACACCTTTCTGAGATTGGCAAGGTTAAGAAGATGGACAAGTGGGTACCGCACGCACTGACAGAGCGAAATAAGTTTTGAATATGAAGTTTTGCAGCATCCACCATATTCACCGGATCTCTCGCCGACCGATTTTCATTTTTTCAAGCATTTAGAGCTGTTTTTAAGGGGCAAACACTATGAAAATGAAGACAGTCTAAAAAACTCGATATCAGAGTTTATTAATTCTAAAGACCAAAATTTTTTTAAGACAGGCATCTACGCTTTAAAATCTCGTTGGGAGAAGTGTATTGAAGCGAATGGAGCATACTTTGATTGAATAAACAGCTTTTGAAGAAAGATATGCAGTTTTATACAATCACTTAAGAATCCGACATTTCATACGCACCAACCTAATATCAACCTTTATCCTCATAACTTCTAATGCCTAGCCGGCATCCTGACCTAAAGTAGCGCATCTTCCCCGTGCTCTAGGCGTCCCGGGTTCGAACCCTGGTTCGGGTATGGTTGTTCTTTACCCTCT
>JAPMOQ010060694.1:490380-508021 GCA_026543055.1 Argiope trifasciata
TTAAACCAAATTTATTATCATTGTTCTACAGTAATTTTTGTCGCATGACGAGTTTAGCTAGTCATTGTGCTGTATAGTATGATGAACCAATGGCGAGTTGTACTCGTCATTATACTGGAAGGGATTAATCAATGAAATAAATATGTTGTGCGTTAAAACTATTGGACAAGGACAAATCAAAATTTATACAAGTGTGATGCTGCGAACAGGGCTTTCTAGGAGATTAGAATAAAATAATAGACAAAAAAAAATGGATAGCTCGAGATTTACCTTCAGGTCAAAAAAATACTATTGATACTGTGTTCACTCTACAAATAAACGGCATTTAGTCCTAGGATATTTTTAATCAACTTCAAGAAATTTTAAATTATTGGTTAACCCTTTTAAATACTACTTTCTTTTCCAAAATTAATACAATTTAGGGCTAAAATGGGTGGAATAGAGTATACGTAGCTATATTCTTCTAAAATAAAAACAAAAATTAACTTCAGGTGCAATTTTTGAGGTGGATATATGTGTCTCATTGGACTTTTTACATAGGACACATGTGTCTTATTAGGGTTGAGGCTACCATATAAAAATACAGCGAAAAGTTGAGTCACTAATTTTTATATTACTTTAAAGCAATTTTATGACAAGAAAACTTGCCAGTTACATATCCAACATTATTCGTGATATTTCTATGATACATTGCAAAGCAGTTTTTGAAGATTGCAACTTTACTCATGGTATATACAATCTTCGTTCGCGTTTCTTTATTACTATGATGTAATTAAAAATTACACTATTATATGAATGTAATCATAGAAAACCGCACTTCAATGAATTCCCAAGTTATTAACTTTGGATTATTTAAAAATATTAGCAGGACATATATATCCCGATGGAGTCCAAAAGGCTAAAGAACTAAAAACTGAGAGGCATTTAAAAAATTTTATTTAAAAAAAAAAACCCACGCATTGAGAAAAACTTAAGAACCTTGACCGATTCTTTAGACAATGATTTCTGCTATACTTTGTTTTTTTTTAAACAAATCTTTATTCTGGTGATAGATAGTTCAACAAATTCACTGCTGAGACACAAAAATGGTACTTTCAAAACATTCTTTTAAAGTAACAAGTCTTTATAGCTAACATGCATTAGCCTGGAAGGAAACAAAACAGTGGAGGGAAGCTTAATTGTACAATCGCGACAGTTAGAGGCCATCATAAATTCACTCGGTCTGGAGGACATTTTCTCACAACAACCTCATAATTGGCCGCACATAAAAGAAAAAGGACACTGAAGTTCAAAAGGGGAGAGAAAAGAAATGCGACATTTTATGTTTTCGGCCCTTAGCTTTACTTTTGTTCGAAGTAAACTATCTGTAAAAGAGGGAAGCATTGCGTGGTTAGTTTAATTTTTTTTTTCTTCTCAATCTTCGTCAGAAGGAAGGGGCCCGTTAGCAAATAGAAAATTATTCGGTCGAAACGAAAACGCAATCCCTCCACAGTCAGTCCGATATAATTTTTTTGGTAAATTTCACGGAAAGAGCATTCACTGGTCTTCGGTGCAACGACCCGATACTGAACGCAGAATCAGTGGCCCATTTTTTCGATATTTATTCGTGTTTTTCTTTACGACGCGATTGTTTCTCGGGGGCTTTGTTGGATTTTTTGTCATACGAAAAAAACGCAATTTTCCTAAAATCCGAATACTTTTGAAAAGCCTAAAAACGAAATCGTTATAAACTCGTTAATCCGCTATCTGAAACCACATGCAAGACCTAGATCGTTGAAAAGGCTGTGTGTGCGTGCATCTCAAATTATATTTAATCTTCTGTTTATAAAGTTTATGGAATTCCATACAGATAAATAGCTATGCATAAAAGGTCATACAATATATATATCTGGAGCTTAAAAAATTAGTCTGCGATTGGATTATGGATATTACTAATGTCAGTTTCTAATAAGCTCTATGATACCTCAATACTATCACAGTAATCCCTAATTCAAATGTAAGAAAAATCATTGCACATCCTCTTATATTACTATAAAATATAAAATTTTACTTCCCAATTGTCTTTCCAACACAAAAACGTAAAATTTTCGCTTTCGAAAATTGTATTTAAATTTAAACAAGAATACAAATCAACTGAAAACAATACGAAAAAAACCTTGAAATTTTGCAACTTGGACTGAAAATCTGTTTCTTAACAATATTCAATTTATTTGAATAAAGCAGTAATTCAAACCACGAAAAAAAATAAATACTTTAATTACTAGAAAGTTTCATGAAAATAAATTTGCTTTTTTTTTTTTTTTTGTTTCCCTCTCCCTACGGAAGAGAAAGTAAATCAAAAACATTTTAATGTTTAAACATCCATAATAATGTAAATTGGAAATACAGAATTTTCAAAAGGAAGATTTTACATTCGTCATATTAAAAAAGAAATTTTCTGTTTATCACAAAAGCAAATTTAAGGTTAGAAAATGAAACAAGTGCTTAGAAGCATTTCCAAAATGAATGAAACGAAATTGAAAATGCAGTCATAGAAGGGAAAAAAAAAAGCCATAAAGCACAAATAAGAAAGTAAGTATTCGATTTGCATGAAGTTGTCGAAGCATATGACTACTATTCTTCATTAGTCAGGTCAAATTGAAAGGCCATAATTTGCCCTTGAGAAAGTATGCTGCCCTGTCCTTCACCAGAAGAGTTGCCCACTTCGAACTCAATCTGGAAGCAAAAACGAAACACTGGTAACAATGAATCTGACGATGTGCTTTCATATTCTAAAAAATTAATTGAAATTTTCTTCCACTAACCAGTTATAGGAGTAACCGCAATATCATAGAAATGTAGCGGAAAAAGTACTAGTTGGGGGAGATCTAATTTCATAAAATGTGCAATACATTCGTACTAATAGTATAAATTAAAGTGTAAAAAAATAGTAATAAGCATCATATTTAGGTTTTAAAAAATCTAGGTAAATTAGAGAACGATACATTAAAATTTTTCACCGCTGTTTACTTATCGTGATGAAAATATGAAGCAAATTTAAAATTGAGCGAATTTTTAATGTTTCCCAATGATAACTTGCTAAAGTATTATTGCACAATATGAAATTTACATCATTTAGATAGTTTAAAATTGTATTTTTATAATCAATTTTTAATTTAATAATTTTTAAGTAAGTTCATTTTAATCAATTAATAATTAATTCAGTAAATTAAAAATTTTAATCATTTTTTAACTTACAGATCGTTGACAATTTTTAAAAAACTTTTTGACTAATTTCCAACTATAGATTACATCGTTGCTCTGAGATTCAAATCGTTTTCATTGCTTCAAATACTGTTGTGTGATTTTCTTCAATCATTGAAGGCTAAGGATAAAAGATTATGTTTAACATATATATATTAAAATCTTTCAAAATGATTTAAAAAGTGTAGTGCCAGGAAAATTAGATAATTGACGTATCAAACAATTAAGATTTTGAAATCGTTACAATGTCATGGGATAAGACTAATAGAAAAATTCATGAACACAATGAACAGAACATATTGAATGAATTTAAATAACATGGCTCTGAAATCTCGCAATTTGGTGAAAGCATGGAATGATGTTATATCCAAACGATTAAGCTTAAATTAAATATGCACATGATCCAAGTAAATCAAATACTCAGTAAAAGCAACCAGTCAGAAAATATAAAAGAGTGCACAGCATTTCAAGTGTTTTATGGACTAAATAGATAGTTTTTAAATAATTTGATATGAAATCGAAATTAGCTTTAAAAGTGTACTACAAATTAGACAATGTGATAAAAATTCCAGTCCTAATTTCCAACAAAAAGATTACGAACTTTCAGGTAATTTCAGCTTCTTCAAGGGAAAAAAACCAATTTTTGGGTATAAATTTTATCAGAGATATGATTTTTTAAAATCTACAAGGGAACAGACCTTGTAAAGGACAGATAACTAGTTTGACAACTAAGTAGACTATCACTCTGTAAATAGTAATAACTTACTAATGAGTTACCAGACTGACAGCAATATTATTGTCAAGAGGTTCACATAGTGGATGATAAATGGAATCAGGATTCGAATCTTAATTTGTTGACTAAGATCCTGGAGCTAACAGGTGATAATTATTTAAAATTTGAAATCTTTGGATATTTAAACAGTATTTAATTTTTCGTTGAATAGCAGTTGTTAAGTAGCAATTTTGATAGAATTCCTTATGACAGAGGAATAGAAACACTCTTAGGAATTGGTTGTAAACTTAAAACTGCAATTTCATTTTAAAAATCTGTCCAAAACATTCTTACAACATGGCACGTATATATCCATCGCATAACAGACGTTTTGGTAATATTAATGTTATACAAATGCATATGGTCAACCCTTTCGATTTCTTTATAGCCTTTAAAATTAACGAAGAGAGTTTGAATGCTGCTACTACTACCACAGCAGACTAGAAATTCCAGGAAATGACCTATTTCCAATGATGCAAACACGACTTTCCTGAGGCCTCAGGTCACAACACCCTTATGACGTCAGTCAAACAGAAATAAGGCATCCTCACTCTTTCGTTTGGAAAGACAGGTTTGAAATAACTGAGTCATGAAGAGATGTAAGCTTAACTTAAAGGTAGCAACGTTGTTTTTCAAGTTACCTAATTTGGCCTCTAAGTTACGTGTTGCGCGACATCAAGCTTAAAAATAAACAACAGTTTGTGCCAGAAAAATCGTATAACCGAGAACAAAAAGAGTTAAAATGTTTCGTTCTTTTGTTAATGTATCTCTATGCATTGTTGGTGACATTCGCCTAACGATATAAAAAAGCGCGCGTGTCGAAAAAAAAACATTTTTTTCTTTTTTCATTCGCGCCGTTATTTGAGTATAGTATAAAACAAAAAGGATCTCAGATAAAGTAATCTTCTACAAAACAGATAAAAGATAAATGACATTCTCTACTCAAGGAAATTACTTTTTTTTTATGGTCAACGTTCTCAGTTTCTGCAAATAAAGATACTAGCATTGTACGAGAGAAAGTTTCAGATAAAAAAAATATGAGATTAAAAACATGTTTAGTATAACCGAACAAAATGCAAAAACAAAAAAAAATTTAAATTCAACACTTAGACGTAAGAAAATTGAGGAGGATTATTACAAAATTACTTTCAAATCAAATCAAATGAATAATTTTATGTCCATTTATATGCTAGAAGCACACACAAAATATTTAAACCCAAAATTTCATTATAATTATTAATTTTTAACTGGACTATAAATGGCTATCAAAACTATTTCTGAAGTTCATTACTTATTTGGTTATGCTTGAAAATATGCAAAGGAAACTTTCCTCTCAGGCATTTAATTATACGATTTGTTAATTTTTTGTAATAATCTAAATATAAAAAAGATTAGGAAATGGAATAATGCATCACAAGAAAATAAGATAACAATCGCGTCAAAGTCTACTTGATGGGAAACTATTGCAATTAGATAGCACCAGTTTTTTGCAAGGCTATTTTATACCCATACAAACACAAAAATTTTGGGAGAAAGTCATTAGTCCTAAACAAATTTCAAAATTCTTCGTAGTAGAAAATTTCAAATTCATCTCTTTTCAATCAGATCAGAATTTTAATAATCTCGAGCCAAGAGCTCATTATCTTTTGCCAGTTAATTATCATTTTTAACCATAATTGAGGTTTAAAAAAAACTTTAACAATCTCTCTTTAATTATGATTAACTTTTAAACAAACTATTAAACCTAACTTCAGTCACCCTGATGCTTTTATATTAATCGCTACTGAGTTTCCTCTACAATCAAATTAAATGACATCTCATACCAAAGAAATACGTTATTGTAATGATTCAATCGACAGTGAAATCGGCAATTTTTTGTTTGTAAGGGGCATTATCATAAAAATTGTAATTTTAAAAAATTACTAAGATTATTTCCTATCTCGCTATTATATATATATATATATATATATATATATATATATATATATATATATAAACTAAAATATCTTACAAATTGTAACATGAGTAGCGATTTTGAAAATTTTAAATGGAAATAACAAAAATTTAACATTTTAAAATGCTAAAGGAATATTTTTTAAAAGTGCATATATACATATAATTAATATTTTAATGCTCTTAAATATGGAAACTAAGAACAGGAAATATATTTTCAAAGGTACAAATAACTTTTATCCCTTGCATTTAGATTCTTCAAACAATAAATTTTGAAATACATTGAAAAAAAGTTTACAATCAAATATTAGAATCCCACAGTACCAAATAAATAACATTAATTCTTCCAAAAAAAATCTTAAAACAAAAAGATATTACAAATTAAGTTAAAATTTATATGAAATTAATACATGGATTTTTACTATCATTCTGCCTTCCATAATTATATTTTATATTATATATATATATATATATATATATATATATGTGTGTGTAGAAAGAGAGAGAGAGATTGCTAAGTAAATGTTTGGATTTTAAAACAAGCTACAGAATGTGCTAATACATTGTCACTTTTTGTCACATGACAAATCATAGTTGATTTAAAATACTAAGCAGTATTCGTATAAGTGAAATACTGGCTATACACACATATTATCCATAAATGCCCTTTTCCGAACAAGCTTTAAAAATGCACAAGTTTCGCACTCTGAGAAAACGAACAAGAGAGCGTCAACAAAAAAAGTCCGCATGAATATCAAATGCTATATAATTTAAATTTAGTCAGTTTATCGACATAATAGAAAAATTTTAATAAAAGCACAATACACATAAAAAAATTTATATTTATTCTAGATAAACTAACTAGACAAGAGTATTTCTATACATGGAAGAAATTTTAAAACAAAATCAACAGAATAACATTGAACAAGCAATGTCATGTTAAGAATTAATGGATACGGATATGAAACAGATTGTGAAACTAAGTTTAAATAATGAATTTTAAGATGCTCATTAGAAGTATGGCTTCACACTTGCTTACATTAAAATTAGAACATACACTTTAAACGTTAAAACCATTTTGATTGATTTGATTTGAGGTTTAAATTTCAACAATAAATAAAGGCTTTAAATTAAATATATTATTTAATTAGATATTTTAATAACTTTGCTCTTAAATTTTACATATTATATATACATATATATAAAAGAATTTAATAAAGCTCATCTTCACTAACATCAAAGTAATGAAAAGATATGAAACCTATCAATAATAATAATGACTATAGTTTGTAATTACATTGTTTCATATTTAATGCAAAAAATTTAATAACTTTCCTGGTTGGATTTTCTTTTCATTTCTTAATACCACTGCTTACAATCATATAATTAGAAAATTTTTTTTTTTAAATTCTGGCATAATATAAATAACTTTTAAAGTTTATAAATTAATAACCTGACAGAAATAAAGTATTCAAAATTTGCAATTCATATATATTTTTAAATGATCTGTTATGTTTTAAAAGAATGAAATCATATTATTAAATAGATAGTATAAAATCTAACAGTAAAGAAAAATATAAAATGATGGATGGAATTATTAAACTCAGAAATAAGGGAGAGGAAAGAAAGGTTTTGCATTCTAGATTTCTAATACTTAAAAAAAAATCAATATGCAATGAAAACTGAAAAAAAAAAAAAGTTTTAATACAGCCCACTTTTAGATGCTAAATAAATGCCACATGGGAAAACAACTTTCGTGTTGCTGTTGCATGGATAAAGTAGAAAAGCATCTATATTAATTTCTAGCACAGTTTTAACAGCAGCTCTACAAAAATCACACATTTACTTATTTTTTTTTATAAATATACAATAAAAAGATTTATCTTTCAAAAAACAATTTTACTCATTCATACTGAATATCATATAGGTACGAAGGCGATTGAAGAGAAAGAAATAATGATTAAACATTTTTAATGAAGTTTTCATGATTTTTTTTCTCTTTCAGTATCATTAGATTTTGGAATAATAGGGTTTTAAAATTCTTACTAAGGCAACTAAAATCATTCAAAAAAAAAACTTTCACTTATAATAAAAAACTACTATAACCAAAAAAATTTATTTTTAAGACTTTATAGAGTACATAGATTATAAAATTAAATGTGTTCATTACAGAATATAAACAATTTAAAATTTTAATACTAACACTAATAAAATTTATAATTTATAAGATTAACATGTAAATTTCCCCATTTTCAGGCAAATTTCCTCATAAAATACAGAAAAATAATTTTTGTGTGTACATATGATTTCAAAATATTTCAATCTTTTTATTATAAACCTTCAAAGATTTAATGAAGCCGACATAGAGCTAAACTGATTAAAACTCCAAGTTTTTTTGTTTTTTTTTAAATATATAACATTTATTTTACAATTAAATTAACTGATATTCAAAATAAATTCATGCGAAATTAAACTTCAATTTAAACAAAGCATATAGTGCAAAATCATCCAACACTTTTCTTAAATCTTACAACTCTAATAAACAAATAACACAGCAAAATGTTGAATGTTTTTTGGCCAGTTATTAAAAAGTTTGTAGAAAGTTTTTACACTACTAAACTTTTCAATACACTTAACAGCTTTCAAGACCCAATAGCAGCTTTAAAAAACAGAAATTATCAATCATATACCTATTTATTCCTTAAATAACAATGTTTATTTTGCAAACTATCCAAAAACAGTTTCCCCATTAACAATGATTATGAAAGGCGATTATTAGAGTTTATTTCATAACAAAAAAAAAACTTAATACAATATTAACAATCAGATATTTATAATATTCTAAGCAGTGAAAGCTCATATAAAAACCTAAAAATACAAATAAAAGAATTAGATTCTTTTTAAAAATTAACAGCGACGGATTCAGATTTTATTTTGAAAAATGTTTTGCTATATACGGTTTTTAATACAGATAAAAATGTCTCTTATAACTCAATCATATTTCAATAAAATTGTCTCTTGCATAGTTAAGTTTTTTTTAAAGTAGTTTAACAGTTTAAGCATAGAGAAACAATTCAAAACAGATTTAAAAATACAAACAACATACATATAAATAGGAAACCTAATCATTTTATTGGAATCATAAATTTCAGCTTCCCATTAAAATTTGAAAAACTGATTGGTATATTTAATAAGTAATAATTTAACCAACAAAATTAAAGAAAATTACACGAAGTTTCAATGTTAAAAAGAAATAAACTGATTAGTTTGCTTTATTTAAATTTATTACGAGCTTTCAAAATGCATAAAAAATACTTTCGAACATTATTATCTACACATATACTTTTGGGACATCCAAATTTCCAATAAAAGAAAAAAAATAAT
This sequence comes from Argiope trifasciata, assembly GCA_026543055.1. Lineage (NCBI taxonomy): Eukaryota > Metazoa > Arthropoda > Arachnida > Araneae > Araneidae > Argiope > Argiope trifasciata. The sequence goes on from JAPMOQ010060694.1 coordinate 499,733, forward strand.
AAAACCGTTAGTATATTTTTTTGAAGAAACATTTGCCAGCTCACCTTAGGTCTGTAAAACCATTTCCTTAGAGAATGCATTGTTGAAGATTATCCTATACAGAAACTGCAAATTATTTTCACACAGCTAAAATACTTGTATGTCAAAAGATTGGAAAAACTTCATCCTTGCACTACCGCAGTTTCAGATTTCATGCACAAAAATCGTTTCCGAAACTGATGTCATCCAGCATACAGCAGCAGAAGTAACTCCGTACCAACGACAACAAAACTACTACTGTAACTGCTTCTGTCTCACATTTGCTTTGTGTTTCCATTCACTACCGTAATACTTTTCGATGAAACTGCAAGATAGCTTATCCTGATTGGAAAAAAGAGTAGCCCGGGGAAAACGCTGGGGAAACACGCAATACGATATCTGATCACGTGATAAAGTGAAGATTTTTAAAAATATAAATATATGAATTCAAAATGTATTTTCCTAATTTAAAACTTTCACTTTACTTTTAATGTGAAAATAGATTTAAATTAGGTGCATTTCCAATTTCTTTTGACAAATTTTCAAACAAAATGTATATAGAATATGGCCTGAAATAGAAGGCCTGCTATTTTTCTTCCGAAATGATATCAATTCAAAGCTAACCAAATGTCATAGTAGTAATCATTGTCTCATTCGAATTCTTATGATAATCAACCACAATAATTTTGCCCATAAAGTTTGAATATGCATTTTAAAATAACTATACAATGTACAGATAAATCAATCAATCCTAAGAAAAGAGCTTAAAACACAATTCAAAGAGATATCACATTTAACAAAAATTTTTATTCCTAATTAAATTATAGATCTATTAAATGATTGATTGCTGAATAAGACAATAAAATTGGGATTTTTTTAGATGAGAACTTCAGGTAGATGAAAATGTTGCTTTTACGGTCCCCGGAACAGATGGAGGCTAGCATTGTTCACATACTTTTGTATTTGTTATTGCTTCCCTTCCTTATCAGTACTTAGAAAATAGTCAGATTAAAAAGGAATATTGTGAAATGTCTCTTGCACGCCTTTCAGGCCGGAATCAATACGTGTTGACGAAGAATGTAAACTTTCTTACACAATGACAAGCATTAATAAATGTTTATTAAAGAAAACTATTTTGAATGCTGATAATTTAGAATGTGTTTAATATTAAAGCTTGTCTAACCGTTGAAAAACAGAAATTTCATTTTCCAAATTACTGCTATTCTTTTAAGAAATCTATTTATAGAAAGGTTTCAGGATTGCAAACTGCAGTATCCTTAAGCCGTCATCTCCAATATTAGCCATCAAAAGTGACGTTTCATCCCCCGGGAAGAAGCGGGTAGGATGAGGTATCATACGAGTGAATATGTTGACTTGTTTGTGTCTTTGGCGAAGGTGTTGTCTGGAATCGTACCAATGGATAGGTTGAATTCCACCAAGGGTTGAACTTGCGATCTTCCTATTTGCAGCCGAGTAACTTATCCACAATACAAAAGTGACCACAGACGTTTAGAGGCAGTTACTGGCTTTTTAAGATGTCACCACATGTTGTTACCCTTATGTTAATGTGCAAATAGTTTGTTCAGAATTCGACATTCCTGAAATGAGAGAGCGAACACGTCAGTATAAAGACTGGAATCCATATAGCATTCATGAAGGGCTTTATTAAGACCTGTAAGGACCTTTAAGCAAAACAAGTTATGGGCCCCCTCTGAATCTTATTTTCTAAAACGAGAAAAAATATGACTATTTAAATTCAAATTGAAGCATGAAGTTTAGATCACAATTCGAGGAATTGGGCACCTCACAATTGCTTACTCACGGGACCCCTAAACAATTGCTTACTTTGTGCATTGAACAGTCCGACTTTAACCATATGATAGTCGAGAAAGGCAAGCATTTAAAAGGGCAGCGCGCTTGGACATGCTCAATAATTAGATACTTCTTCTTGCCAAATTATAATCCTTCCTGATCATTATATTTGTTGGAACGGAAGGCGATATCTTAAATGTGTTATAGCATTTTTACAAAAATATTATGGTGACGCTGGAAGAACTGACAAAAGTAAGTGAATGCATGAACACAAGAAAAAAACAAAGAGCTTTGCTAGTTACGATGCTATCACTTATATGTGATTAAAAGACCAATCTTGTATGAAATGTCTAAAAAGTCTTTTAGAAAATGTCTAATAAAGATGAAATCGTAGGTGTCGGCATGCTGTAATGATTGGACATTTCTTTTTGCCAAATTATAATCCTTTCTAATTATACACTTTGTCGGAATGAAATTTGTAAATATTCTACTCCGAGTTCAATTTCCAAAATAAGGCCTAAGCTGCTTTTATCATCAAAGTTCTCTTTCCAAATATTCTCAGCAAAGAATTTCAAGATTACTTTTGCCGTAGTCACAGATGTATCTAAATTGCAAATCATCACTTCTATCTTAGACCTACCAAACACAAAATCCTTTGATTGTCGAATTCCTCTTATTAATTAACCTTTACAGCTGAATTTTTAGCAATTTGTCGAGGCAATGATGAGCTCACAATTCCATTTAAAAGAATTTGTTGTTTTTAATAGAAAGTTTTTCTGTACTTCAAACTTTGGAACTTTTATTTATCAAATCCCTGGAAGTTCATCATAGAATGGTTTAAAAAATAATAATTCGAACAAATATCAGCCAGAAAGTCGTACTGACATGGAATCTAGGATATTTAAATATTGTTTAAAATGAAACGCTGGAAGATCTCCCAAAAACAGTCAGAGAGTCGAATTGATATTTTAAAAAGATTTCTGTTAAAGTTTATAATAACTAATTATCAAAAAAATAGCTTAAAAACATGCACAAAATTTATCAAACCTTCTATTCTTCCCCACAAAGTTTACAAATAGATAAGCAGATTTAATAGCAAATCGTTTAATTGCCGAATGAGCTCTACTGAATAAATTTAAACTTTACAGTAACTTTGACTGTCTCTCTTGTATCTAAGAAACTGACATTACATATTTTTATATTTCGTTTGAAGTGTTCAATTCATAGGACAAAAGTTTGAGAAAAGCTTATTACCAGTCATTAAGAAATTTCGATTCTTAAAAGTTTTAAAAAGAAAAAAAAGTTTTTTTATAAGTGCTATTAACAAAATTTTTCCCCCACTTACTGAAGATTTTTGATATTTTTTTAATTATGACTCTCTGTATTTAGGGAATAATAGCCTTTGCTTCTAAAAATCTCAATTTATCCATTTTAATAATAATATTACAATGCAAATATTCCCCTTTCCTTATTTTTGGGGGTCTCTAGCAATCTGCTCAATATGAAGTGAACGATGCACAAAAATATTTACAAACTAAAGAATTCGTCATAAAACTGTGCGCTCTGAAAGTAAATACTCAGCAGACCAAAGTGATAGAGAAAAGAGGAAATTACAGATGGCAAAACAAAACCCAATCACTCAAAAAAGTATTGGGACCTTTAGCATAAATAACTTCAAAGCTATTTATCACATTAAAATAAAATCAAAATGAATCAAAAAATATTTTAACATTTAGTGTACAGTTTGTAAGGAAAATTTTATTGGTATTTTAAAATTATAATTTGATCTAGCTTTTTCAAGTATAATTTGAAGGCAAATAGTAGTCAACAAAGTATTGGGGCACTTTTGATATAAGAAATTCAAGAAACATATAACACATCAATAAAATTTAATTTACTACCACTTTTTAAACTATAATTTTAAACATAAAATGTTCAATAGATAAGATTTTTTATAGAAAAAATGGCGAGAAACAGTTGATTTGCGAAATATTCTAATAAGTCATTGGAAAGATGCAGTTCTCTGTGTAGGACAGATTTTAAAATTGAATAAAAGTTCTGTTTTTAACATTACTCGTAGGTCAAAAAAAGAAATAGTATTGAAAATAAGCAAAGATCAGATCATTCATTGACATTTAATGAAAGTGAGGAGTGGTGGATTGTGAAACCAAGTTTACTTTAATTTAAAAACTAGTGCTGTAAAATTGATTCTTCAAATTAAGTTGGAAAGATCTATAAATTCTGAGACTGTCAGAAATATTTTAAGAAAATATAAATATTATGGCATAGTACCTCAAAGAAAGCCTTATATGAACAAAGCAAATTGACAAGCTAGGCTGGCCTATGCTAAAATGTATGTAAAAGAGCTAAAAGAATTTCAAGAAAAATATAATTTTTATTAATGAAAGCATACATAAAATTTTCGTATCGGATGGCAACCAAAAAGCTTGGCGGAAACCAATTACAACAGGCATGTTAAAAATGTACGACCTATTATTAAATATAAAGGTGGCAATCAAATAATCTAGGGTTGTATGGTAAGCACTAGTTTTAAGAGCTTGCATTTTATCGAGGATACAATGAATAAATGCGTCTATCTTGACATTCTCAAAAGAAATTGAAAGCAAAGTGTAAGCAAGCTGGTGTGGTGATATCTTAATAAGACAGATAACATCTACGGGACATGAGCATGCTTTTGCCCTGTGGTTATGTTACTAGACTTCAGACCCCAAGGTTCCAAGTTGTATTCCGAGTACATTTCCCCTCGTACAATGAACCTTCAACCTTCATGCAACTGATGTGGCGCCATCTACCCGCAACCAAAGTCGTCAGACTCACTTGACTCAACAATTCACGCACGCTCGCCATAACGCTTGGAGTGACTAAAAAAGCTCTTCGCTCGCCAAACAAAGATGGGTACGGCGCCTTAGACACAACAGCTACACACAGCAACCACTCACTCAACAAACCAATTCATCACCACTCAACTACAAAGCATATCGTTCGTCAACTCACTGGAGGGTGAGTCTGTGGTGATATCTTAATAAGACAGAAAACATCTACGGGGCATGAGCATGCTTTTGCCCTGTGGTTATGTTACTAAGCTTCAGACCCAAAAGTTCCGAGTTCTATTCTGAGCCAATATCACCTTCCACTCTGGGAATTTCCTGACATAAACTGAACGTTAATTTAATTTAAAATACACCATAGCAATGACTCTAAATCTGCTGCTAATATTTGTAAATTATTAGTTCCTAGTGTTATAAACTCACTAACTCAAAGTTCAGACTTTGATCCCATTGAACATGCGTGGGATTATTTTCAGCAAAACTTTTATGAAAATCAAATTTCCAAAAAACAGGATTTAAGAAAATATTCAATAAAGAGTGGGCCAAAATCGATGGATCATTTTGCCAAAAAATGGCCCAATCCATGCCAAATAGACTATAAGAGGTCATAATAGGCAATGGTGGCCCAACAAGATATTAACTTTTAAATTTGCTTTATTTTTTTTAAATTTTATTTGGAAGTTTTCCAATACTTTTTGATAATGTTTTTTCTTTTACCTGATTTCTTCTATTTTCCAATTTAACCATAATTACATTATGGTGAGATTTTTCTTTGAACTAATATAAGTAGTAGATATGAAAATAATATTCATTTCATTGTTTTTGTTTCATTTATACATTTAAGTGAAATATTATGATAAAAATCTGCGAACTTGTAATGTGCGCCTATACTTTTTTGACAGACTGTATATGAATGGAAACCTTGGCATTTCCATGGTACCTCAGAGGCGCCAAATGAGAAGGCATATTTTTAATGGGGGAAATATAGATCTAACTTATTCCATAAAAATAGGAATAAGGATAGGGATAAAAGGGATAAATTATGAGTAGGAATAAAAAATAGGGATAAAAGTTTACAATTGGGTGCTCCTTGATTTTTTTTAACTACAACATCTACGTCAAGAGGATTTTCAGTCGATAAACCAACGTCAATGAAAACAAAACATTATGGAAACTAGAAGTAGTGCTTCATCGTTAAAATTTGTCGCCAATCGAAGGGGCACCTAAATCTATGCTAGAACCAAAATTAATCTGGGTTGAAGTTATTTCCTTCTTTAGATAGAATGACTACCGAAACTGATGACCAGACTTGAAAGCTTAAAAGATTAATAATTGCGGAGACACTTACATTATTATAATTTAATGTGAAATCCAAGAAGAAAGTACTCTGTTCATTATAATAATACTACAAGTATTTCACACAATCACTATAATTAATGCTTTGATAGCAGTTTGCAGATTGAAGTTAATAAAAAATTATTTAAATTCAAAAGTAAGTATTTTAAGTCTAATCAATCTTCTAACATGTCTATTGAGCAAGAAATTTGTAATACTATAAACAAAATGAAATAAAAATTATCATTGTCTATAGTATTACAAATTTCTCTTAGAAAAAGTGGACGAAAATAATTTTAGTTAAAGACAGAAGTTTAGAATCTCTAATAACGATAAAGTTGGTTTTCCACAAGCCAGACCATTTGACCTGTAACTATAAAATTTGGCACACATATATTATGGAGGGTAGTAATGTATAATTCGGATAAGTTTTTTAAAAATTTTAATTAGAACTGATTAAAAATTCAAATGAGGATTAGCATTTTCTGAGATAATTTCGGAAAATATTATTGCATAAAAATAAATTTTGCACCATTTTAAAATTAAAAAATCCTTTTATTGATATCAGTTTAATTAAACAGTAAATTTCTGTTGAATTTTGATATTTTTTACAAATATTTCTTTATCTAATTTCCAACAATAAATTTACATCTTTAGTCTGGAATTCGAACCCTTTTGTTTCATGAAATATTTAATCACTTGATTTCCTTCCACCAATGAAAGTTGAAGGACAATTCTGTTAAACGAGAGTAGTTTCCAAGAAAAACAGAGGAAGCAGTGTCCCTAAAATTTTCTCGCCTGCTGTTGTAACCGTATGAACTGCCTCCAGAAAGGAACACAAGTCCAGTAGTTCTCATCAAGAGAAGAGGTAGACCTAAGAAATACAGTGCTGACTCTTCGCTGAGACGTCATACGAGCCAGAGGAGGAGTCTGTAACCTTAACTGTTTTCCTAGGCCCTCTATCGGCCGTTGCCATGAACAATGAGTCCATGTCTTAGAATGTAAACATTGATGTTTCGAGTGTTTAATATTGATTCGGGCTGAACGTTGGGCTGCCAAATTATTGTGACCGAAAGGGCGCCAAAATTTTAATTCTGTCAGGGTAGACTATTAAATAAATAAATCATGCCAATTTAGTTAAAAATACATGTAATGACATTAAAGGACATGATTTACAACTGGACAAAACTATTTAGGGCAATAACATTTAACATATATGCATTAAAATAATACTCGGGGCTCATCATGCTTTACGCTCGCTTCCAAGACATGGACTGATTTTTCATGGCAACGGCCGATAGAGGGCCGAGGAAACAATTACGGTTACACTGTCAAATAAAAATGTTAGTCCACAGAACGCTTTGCATGGCACTAGCATGCAATGGTTAGTGAAATAAACCTTGGCGTAAATTTAGCTCTTTTACTGAATCTATCGTGAGATCATTGGCGAATTATTTGTCGATTAAACCTTAGCATTCGGGTTTTAGCCGAAGTTTAGTTTTTTCTTAAAATATAATTTTTTGTTTTAGAGGCATTCTTCCCAAATCTTTAAAACAAAAATTTGACACAAAACTACACTTGTACAAGACCCCATGTTAAATTTGATCAAATTAAGTCACTACGCCTTTAAGTTACGCGTTTATATATTTATGAAAGTATAGAGACTGTCAGATGGTCAACTGCTTTCTGAATTTGGCAGGTGTCTACCTTATAGATGCTAAATCTGTGCATTGAGTTTTATCTATCTTGTTCTTTTCATTCTTTTAATTATTCTATTAACTTATATTCGAACAGCCGGACATATAGATTTTCTCTAAATAGATTCCTCGAAACTTGAAAGAAATCTACAAATTTCGTGTAAAGACTATGTATCGAATTTTATTCGTCTATCTCAAATAGTTTTTGAGCTATTTTTGACACAGACAGACATTTTCCAAGCATATATTTGTCGAGCTCTGGAGGGAGTCCCTAAGTGGGGGGATTCACCAAACGTTCGAATTTTTTGATGATTACAATACTTCCTACTTCTTGTATATTAGATGTATAAGAAAATAGTAAAACAATGCCATTACAATACAAATAAAGATGAATTAACTGATCTCCAAAGGTAACAAGCTTTTCATTAAAAATATATACCGTAATTATATCATTCTAGTTCGAAATGGAAATAGATTTGTGTTTTATATTAGATTATTCTGTCGCTGTCATTTGTTATGTATTCTTAATTTTATATATATATATATATATATATATATATATATATATATATATATAT
>JAPMOQ010060694.1:518021-592874 GCA_026543055.1 Argiope trifasciata
CCTTATTGGCGATTTTTCGTTTGCGCCGGTATAATGGAAAAGTACCACTAATTCTTAAGAAAAACGAATCAAACTTTTTTTTTTCTGATAAGTGATACACAGATTTGAAAAGGTTACCCTGAGATAAGAGCCAAAATTTACAGTTTTTGAAAAATTAAGAAGTCGCGATCCTGATGCTTGGGAGTGTACTGTACTTATAAAGACTTCCAATTTTTTTTCATGATTCAACTTTGATCAAGCTGCGATGCAATTTAGAAATCAAACCATTTTACCAAATCAACAGGCTTTTTAATGTAAATCCAGATTCTAAATTTCCCTGTAAGTAGAATTAAAAATTAATTAAAATTTACTGTAAAAATTACGTTCTATTAACAATGTAAATTTCTAAGAATAATTAATCAAATTCTCACATAATTTAAATATTTTGTTTGATTTTATGACTCGTTAATTTAGTCATATTAACGAGCCCCTCCCTTTTTTTAAAATTCTAATACTGCTATATTTCGATACAAAATTTCATTACTTTCTACTACACAAATAAAAAAAGTGCATATTAACATTCTATTTTTGTTATTTTCTCCTTTTTTTGTTTAATAAATTTCTAAACTATATTATAAAATTTAAAAATCAACAGTTTGAAAGTGAATTCTAGAAAAACAAACATTAAAAAAATCTTTTAAACTATATTGACAGCTTACTTGATAATTCAGAGTTCAAAAATAATTAAAATATTCCATTATAATTGGGATCCAACAGCTACACAGATTTTCAGGACTCTGATGTACGAAATAAAGAGTAAAAAAATCTGTTATAAAACATGAGAAATACCAAGTTAAAATCTTTCATGAAAAGAGCTGAATATCAGATTTTTTCCGATTACCAAGTATAAAAATGGCCTGCATTATTGCAACTATGAAATTTAAAGCGAGAAAATTCTTCTAAGTTTATAAATAGGTTTTGTCTTCTAATTATGGTCGAGTAGTTAACTTTTAAGACATTAGTTATATAATTGGAGAATGTCGACATTCGCTGGTGAATGTCAACACATACCAAAAACGTTGGTGAAAGACCGTACTATTGATTACATTTCTTGCACTTTCGGACCATCGCCGGTATATGTCGACAATCACAGACAAGCTTTGGTGGAATTTGAAAAGATGATTAAAGAGCTCGAAAAGGAGATAACAGAAGGCAACGTCAACAAAGAGGTGCGGCCTAGAGCACGTTGTGTTTTGCTGGAACACAAGGTCAATAGAGAGGCAAAAATGCAAGTCTGCATTTCTCCTCTCCGGATACGGAGAGATGAAACGCATATTCAAGATTCACCATTAGTGCATTGTGGATGTCGACATTTGCCGGTGTAAGTGAGAAATGAGGATATCTAGAAAATATTTCGGACATACACCAAACGACTACGTGAATGTTGACATTCACCAGCGAATGTCGACATTCTCCAGATTTCGGACTTTCACGGTAACATATACACTTGTAGTTGGAAAAATGATGTAAAAAATTATATTTTATTCTTTGAGACAATAAATGCATCAATGAAAAAAAAAAAAAATGCGAATAATAATTTTCGGTACTTTTTCATTATACCGCCGCAAATCTCGCTAAGCGGACTTTTTGGTAACAGCACACAGTCGCCATTTTGGAGCAGGCGACAAAATAGCCTCGACTGTCTTTAAAAATGTAGCGGCAAAAGATTAGCGGTGGTGATATTCCATTTGGCGTTGGTTGCATCATTATTGGCGTCGTTTCGCCTGCGCCGGTATAATGGAAAAGTACTTAAATTTTCTTATCCCAAGTCCTCATTCATATACTGACTTTGTCTAAAATAAAGTTTAAGGTACGGTGCCAAATTTGAATTTTTCTTGGCGATATATCGCCAAATCTGGTAACCCCTGCTTGACCTGTGCTCTAACACAAATTATTCTGTAAATCTTCGGGAAAATTCGTTGAATTTCAGGGAAATTTTGTCTCACTTTCCGTTAAAATGTAACATCGCCATTTTGGAGCAGCCCAAGATGGAGGACAATTGGCGAATTTTGTAGAATTTGGCGAGGGTCCGTACCTTAAACTTTACTTTTAACCCTGACAATGTTTTAATTTTAAAAATTTCTTTTGCTCACTGACCAAGAAATGAACATCTTATTCGACTCTGTTAATTCTGGTTGTAAAAGAATGGAACTTATATTAAGAAAAGAGATGAAGAAAAATATTAAGAAAGATGGAGAAAGAAATAAAATAAATGAAAAAAGTTTTAAGAAAGATGATATTAGTTAACTGATGATATATGTATATCTCTATACACACAATATGTATCATTACCAGGAAAATTTTAAAAAATACATAATTCAAATTTTAGAAATGCAGTATTGAAAGCCATTTTGAGGTTAACCATTCTTTTCCAAAATTATTTCCCTAGCCATATACGCAAATATAAAGTAAGCAAAATTTTGGTAATGTTGCTGCTATATTATTTTTTGCTTATAGCCTTCAAAATAATTATGCAATAATTTATACATCACCTTAAAGAGCAATAATTTTTAAATGATTTTGCCTCAGTTGCCATATATTTAAATTCGTTTTTCAAAATATTAAAAAAAAATAGCAATAATACTTTTTATTTATGCACTTCATTTCAAACTAATATCATTGTTCCCATCAAATGTTGCATGTTTTTGCCACAGTTCAAGTTAGATCTAATAAATAATCTTGATTGAAGAAATAGTAATTTTCTCAGACTCTAAATCAGCTCTAGAAGCTATACGAAACGGTGAATCAGCACTGAGGGTAGAAATTAATACCCTTCTTCACTCACTAAATATACCATGCATTCTCCAGTGGATTCCTGCTTATGTAGGTATTGAGGGGAACGAATATGCAGTTGCCCTTGCAAAGAATGCACGTGATGAAGAGCAACCCCGAAAAGTCACCTGTACAGATGCAAATGCTGTTGCTAGGCGTAGGATCCACAATAAACATTTTGGCAAGGCAACAATCCCTGATCTTGACTGCCCAGGAAACCTCTCCTCTACAATAGCTCGGCTACGTACTGGACATTTCAAGGGCATGAAGATATCACCAACTGGTATTAAATCCTATCCCAACTGCAAGCACTGTCTTCAATCCCAACTGACTCCAGAACATGTTTTTAACTGTCAAGCCCTTATCCGCTCCCTCTTCCTCCTTGGAGCACCACCCATTGAGATCCTCCATGGCCATCGGGCTCCAGAACTGGCAGATCTCACCACCAAGACTTTTGGCGGAATATAGACTTTATTTGCACCTTTATAGACATGACAACATCATCGTTCCCATCAAATGTTGCATGCTTTTGCCACAGTTCAACTTAGATATAATTAGTTGCATTAAGATGTTAATTCACATAGCAGAATTATACATGTCTCTTAATTTGTAACATACATATACAAAAGGATGATGTTAGTTTAAGCTCTTTGCAAAATTCAGCTTCAATTTTGCAAATTTTAATATGTTAGTTAACACGTAAAGTCATTCAAAGTTATCAAGTCACATTCCCAGCACAAGAAAAAGAGCTGAAATTATATGTTTTTACCTAAACATACAAGCTCAAAGAGAGAATAACATATTTGGTGATGGCAATAAAAGTTATCAAATAAAGTAACTATTGTCACAGAAATGATGAAGTTAGGGCGATGAAAACCCATCAAATGTTAACTTGAAAGTAATTCTATATACAGAGGAATGGGAAAAGTCTAATTATTGTCTCAGGTGGTCAAATGCTCTGAATAAGATATTAAAGGAAAAAAACACCCCAAGAGCAAATGCAGTGTTATAAAAATTCATAGACTTGCATATATTTTAAATCAGAACATATATAAGCTCTTATTAGATAATTTTTTCACAGAAAGGGATATTTATTGATTTAAAATGACTACTAATAACTATTTTTATAAGAAAAAATATCATTTGAAGTAAAACAATACTTCTGGTTATACTAAGTATAGATCATGGGTAGCATGCAAATTACCTGCTCTGCATAACAGTAAAATGTTTTTTTTTTTTTAAATGCAGAAACTTGTACATGTAGGCATTAATTTTCATGCAGAACTAAACTTATTAATTTGCAGAAATCATCATGAATATCATAATTAAACATACAGGTTAATGGGCATATTAAAGATACAGAAACACTATGGACATTACAGAAATCTAATGCAATATATGAAAAACTGCACAAAAAATATTCATGTTAAGAAATACATTTCAAATGACAAATTGGTTCACATGACTCTTCATAGAATTTCAGTGCATGTATAATTGGTTTATTTTCTATTAAAGCTCTTAAATTTTTAAAAAAATATTTTTGCACTTAAATGACATACAATAAGCAATTATTCAAAAAAAAAAAAAAAAAAAATTCTATTTTTTAAAATTAAATATTTTAAAATATATTGTTACTTAGATATATGAATGAAATAAAATAAATAAATAATCATGCTATAGTAGTTATTTAACAAGCAGTTAAACATACTAAATATTACAATATTTAGAGGAACTACAAAATTAACGAGTTCACAATAAGCAATATTAGAAAATTCTCAAAATCTGATATTGATTCTTAACAGAATACAGAGAAAGAGGGGAAAGGAAAAAACAACCTTTTAAATTATTAACTGATATCCATCTTAGTCAAAAGTTAATTATTTAATTTAAAAACTTTCAATACGATTTTGAATAAATTTCCAGACCAAACAATGAGAAACTAAATACACAAACTGATAAAACATATCTTTATTTTAGGCTTTCTTCAGGACACTATGAAGAAATCATATGCTGTATCATTCAATCCATTCATTCTCTTAGAGCATTTTAAGTATAATTGCTTGTTGAGGAAGTAACATTAAAAATTTTATTTTTAAATCTTTTAAAAAAAAGAATAAAAAATCAAATGCTATAAAAAGTACACAAAACAACTAAAATTAGCAGCAATATTTAATGAAACTTCCTCAAAAGGGGACGAAGTTGATATACAATGGCGACTATTTATCTGTTAGACAAAGTTACTTAAAATTATTTAACTAAAATTATTATAATATTGAGTAATAATTCATGAGCATTTTTTTTTTAAATAGAAATTATTTTGTTTGTTTGAAAAAGTTGGCTCAGTATTCATTCTTTTTTTATTGAAATGGAAAATTATGAAAGAGTGGTACATGGATCTTTTTTCAAACTTGCCATAAGTGTAATTAAGATCATGAGTTAAGTGATCTTAATTTCATTGCAGCCAAGCAACATTCCCTTTGGTAACTTATTTTCCTAGCTTCTTCCAAAACATTTCTAGTGTTGCTGGTTTGTCACCATCTTTACTTTTTTTAAATCCTAGACAAAAGTCCTGCTTTCATAAGACTCCAAAAGCCTTGATATTCCATTTTTTTTTATCAAATCATCCCAATGTTTATCACTCAATCTACCATTTTGATGATAAATCTTTTCCCACTTTAATTCGACTTCCACTTTTATTAAATAAATTTCCTCTTTTAATTTTTTGGTTGCATTTTAGTAATTTATAATTAATTTCTGCTTTCCACACTGAACATATTTTTCTGCACTTGATGGAGTTTCACACACTTCAAAACAATTTTTTTTCCATGAATGCAACTGAAGCCCCCAACCAGTGGCCATTTAACTGTAATAACCTCTACAAAGTTGATATCTTAATTTTCCTAGGTGCAACACAATCAAGCACATGGTCTTTGAGCAAAATAATAAAAATCAAATAACTCATCTTAATTCAATGTTTTGCCTATTCAATTGGATCACCAATAATATTTCAAAATAAATTCAGATGTACTATTTTGTAGGTCATTAAACTTTTGTTTTTAACACTAAAATAACTTTCTTCCTTTCCACATATTTTTAATTTTAAAGAGGTCAAAGGGTGGGGAATCCATGCACATGAATTATTACTTAAACCAATAAAAATAATTATATTTTCTTTATTTTATTGATAGCTTGAAGGTTTTTTTTCTTCCAATTAATGTTTTATAATTTTAAAAATAAAAAATGGCTAATTTTAAGTGTATAAAAATACAATCCATACAAGCTTATTCTTTTCCATTTATTTTATAGAAAACTGTACACCATTTCATTCTAACACTGTTAGGTTAAAAATTCAACAAATATTACAAATCAGATTACATTTTTTCTTTTATTAAAAATTAGAATTGTAGAATCACTATTTAAGCACAGAACAATGATTTTATGATATAAAAAGATTTAATAACATGCAGAATAAGGTTTATCTTAAATTAAATTTACTTAACTTCTTAAGTAAATTTTAAACATCTAGTAGAAAAATATAACAATAATTTTGCAATTATTGATATCACTTTATTGCTGATCAATGTCTCAACCAGATTATAACATCACACAATTAGATACAAGCTTTTCTCTTAAGTTTAAAAAATAGTAAAGCATCACCAAGTTGTAATTATTCTATGTTCTGATAACATATCTTTAAATTCAATAAGGTGATAATAATTCAATATATATAAAAATGTCAGCACAGTTTATGAAAACTATTTCACAAGAAAATTAAAAACAATGCAGGACAATACATGTTTAAGATATCAAAATATCCCCAAAGCATTCAATTTGAAGCAAAGAAATTAAATATAAAAGAAATTATTTTAAAAATTTAATGCTACTTGACAATTTTTAATTATAATCAATTATTAATTCTCACCTTTTGTCTCAACACTATACAGTGCTAAATCACCTATTAACTAAAATTAATTTTATCTTAAAAAATTCATTTACCTTTCCCTCCCCCAAAGTATAAGCAGTCAATAATAAAGGGATTACAATTTTAAACAGTTTATAGAGTTTTACCTATTAAAAATAATTCTGAATAGTATAATCTATTTTAAATGCTCCTTTTGCAATTATCACCTTGGCTAATATAAACTTTAAAATAAAAGTGTGAAAATAGTAAATGTATAAAATATATGCCTTAAAACACACACACACTTTTCTTCTGAAAAATGCAACACAACTTACTACAAAAAAAAAAAAAAAAAGAATTTAAAATAGCAAACAATCAATGTATATAATGAACAAAAAGAAGTTATTTTGTAGTGCTGCATACAATTTTGAAAATATATGTACACAGCAGAAAGTAAATTAAAATATTTCTGATTGCTTTAATTCCTTTCACTGCTACAAAATTAACTGAATCACTACCTTTCAAGGTAATAGAAAATTCCGGCATTTCTTTTTGCAACCTATTTGATAATGGTTGCCTTGGAGAATAATATTCTTGAGCATCTCTTTACACAACCTTTCTTAAGAGGTCAATATATTAACATCTACACCGCCTCCTTCCACAACTTTCCTTATCAACGTCTATAATGTATCACATCACAATGAAATAATCCATTATATGATCTAGATAAAAAGACGTGCTTAAATGCTGAAACCACTGCAATGCATTCGACCACAGCCATTAGAAACATTTTTGCATGCAAGCAAGCAAAATTATGCGTATTGAGTCACCTGGCTGACAGGCTGTGGTTTCAGCATCACAGTTAAGCACTATGATATTTGTAAACCTCATAAGTAAAAAATAACAGTATAAATATTTACGAGAACAAAAATGATTTTAGTTTCTTTTAAACAATATATATGTGAAATTATATATTATCCAACATATGGAATTAATGAAACAAAGCACAACTTTTTCTGGCAAGTTTAAAGAAAGTGAAAATAAAACCAGGTTTCTCATCTACGCAACTGCCTGCCAATATATTGCACGCAAAATGTTTCAAGGACTGTGGTCGAATGCAGTGTTTAAAATTATGAATATTTACAGCAAAATATACACTGACAGATGTAAATTTGAAAGATTTTACATTTATTAACTTGCCAACTTAAAAGAAAACAGAATAACAAAGACAAAAAAACATTTATACATTAATGATATGTACATGCGAGTGTGGGTAGCTTTTGACATATGATTTTTAAATTCACTTTACACAGTTCTTTTAAAACAATATTGTGCAAATGATCACCCTGACAAATCATTTGCTTCATATAAAGTCTGATCATAAAGCTCTGCTTTCACAATTCTGCCACCAAAAAACCTTCCATTTAAAGCATCCCTTGCTTTACATGCCTCTGAAAAATACAAAAAAGAAAAGTTATAATTTATACATTATAACTTATACTTTTAAAAACAATAAAATATCAAGGGAATATTATAGTAATGTATTTAAGACATTTCTTGTGTTTATTTAATAACCCCTTAAAAGACTTTTACTAGGTATATTTCAAATGGAACAATCTTGAGTTGCAAGAAATGTTATTGGAGAGTAAGACAATCACTACAAAATATGATGTAGCTGGTGAAATACAAATGTAGAGCTGAGGAGTTTCCAAAAACAAATACCTAACGAAACCTCTCCATCAACTAGATTTATCCTTGCCAAAACATACAAAATTTTAGATCAAATTAACTCAGAATTTTGACAAAATCACTAGAAGACATATCTGCGATGACTTTGTTGCTCATTTTCAACTTATAAAAAATTACATGTCATCTTCAGAAAACTGCATTATGACAAAACTTACAGAACATTATGTTTCATATGCTGATAAAAACATACTTTACATTACCATCTGCTACTTTTACAAATATTCTTAGTTATAAAAGTAAAAAGTATGCAGTTTAATCAACTAATGCTTACCTGTTGATGCACTGAACTCTACAAAGATTTTTACAATTATTTCCGCATCCTCATCCTCGGACTGACGTTCTTGGTAAATAATGACTCGTTTTACAGCACCATACCTCCCACATTCATCTGTCACTTCAGACTCCAAGTCATCATCTAAGTCTTCAACACCAACCATATTTCTCAGGATAATTACTGAAGACTGCAAAAGGAAAAATGAATGAAACCATTCCGAAATGCAAGCTTACAGATTAATTAAAAATAATTCATTTGGAAGCATTTCAAATTATGGCATGAAATAAATCAATCATGACGGCTAAAAAGAAATGTTTAAAACCATATCATAAATAGATATTTCACTAAAAATCAATTTAACTTTCAAATATATACTTATATAATATTAGCTAACATTCTCTGAGTTAGATGTATTTTAATGTCTATTAAATATTTTTGAATGTAATTTAAAATCAAATCATTGGGTGTTTTTATTCCATTTTTAAAAAATTGGCTTATTTCAATAATTTTGGAAGATTTTTGTTCAGATGATGGTTATTTTATTAATTCTCAGTAAGTTGCTAAAAGAAAATTTGAAAGGAAAGTAACAAAGTTGCTAAAAAAATGCACTTCTTGTTTGACATATCAATCACAACATATTAACATAGCAATGATATAGATCAAAATCCATAATGACAGAATCGTAATAAAAAAAAGTAAAAACTATTATAAAGTAACAGCATTTCAAATCTTTCCTAAAAAACTTTCAAAATGTAGTTACTTTACATTATTATTTGCTCAGTAAACTACAGAAACATTAAACAGAAATCTTCTTTTCTTGTTTCCAAATTGAAAGTGAATCATGCTTTACAAAAAAATTTGAAAGCTATTATGTTGGAAAATAAGAAGAAATTCATTGTTCTTAGTTTCCAATTTGAAATCTGTTGATTTTTAAATTGATATCATTAAAACAACAATTTAAAACAATTTTGAGATGATATAAATTTATATTTGGAAATTTCTGTAGAAAAACAAGAAAATTCAGCTAAGAAAATTTTAATAATTAAAAAAACTCTAAGATGCATGTTTTTGTCTTTCAAGGTATACACATGAAAAATTTAGTAACTATAAATAAAGCGACCTGACATGTAGAAAGTAAACACACACATTTACACACTTATTTACTTACTTCATTTCTCCTCATCAGCTTTTGCATTAGTATGTGCCTAGCATTTGTACCCTTAATCATCATGTTTTCTTGCTGTTGTAAAGTTTGAGGTTCTTGCTCTTCAGCAAGCTTTTTTTCCAATTCTTCAATTTTTTGTTTCTGTGTGTCATTTGTAGGAGTTTCTGATGAAGGCAGAGCAGCTGCACAAACAGGTATTGCTGCTGCTAGTGGGACTACTGGAGTTGCTTTCAAACTTTCAGGAGTTGATGTGGGTGTAATTGTTGGTTTCAAAATAGGAGAACTAATTTCGGCTTTTATTCCTGCTGCGGCAGTGACACTCACAGGCGGAGTTACGATGGGTAGAGTAACAATACCAGGTGGTGGAATGATAACAGGCGGTCTTACTGGTGTGACACCTAAAACATTTTAAAATTAATTATTGATAAATAAATTAATGATAAATGTTAAACACCAAAATAAATTCTACACTAATACCGAACTTCCAACTTTTCCCGGATTGTAATAAAATTATTTACTAAAAAACCTATGCCACTGTACAAGGACAGTAAACTAAACAATTGATGCAATTGTTCAGGAAGAAAAATATTCATCAAGCATAGACATCTGATACGAATAAATTGAAAGAATCAAAGAAAATGCTATTAAACACAAGTTCAAAAAATCCAATTATGTTTATCATTTTATAATCAATTGTATAATTATTATTGTCTTTAAGCTTAAAGATGGAAATCTTGAAGCCATGCTAAACATGACTTAGTTTGAATAACATTTTACAAAAGATTTTTAAGTATAAAACAAATTTTTATGATAATTTTTAATATTTTGCTTAGTACAAATATATAATCAATATAACAGTCATCACTAAACAAAATGTACTAAATTTTATTAATAAACTATATATCCCATCCCATATGATTAGAACTGGAATATGTAAATAATTTTAGGCATTCGTTAAAATTAAAGCAAATAATTTTCTAAAAGTCAGCAACAAATGTTTCATATAGCCAGTTTCTCATGCATGAATAATATATATAAATAAGAAAACCAAATTCAAATAATACCTGTTATAATACCGGGCGCATTAGCAGCTAAAACAGGCTGAGGCAAAATAGATGGAGTCACCAATCCAGGAGCTCCAATGGCAGGAATCGTAAGACCAGGTGGTGGGATAACTGGGCTAAGGGCGGCTGTTTCAGTAGGTGTAGCAGTTACAACAGGAGCAACTGCAGCAGGTGCACCTAGACCAAGAGCCTACAATAAAACAAATAGATAGTTTAAATATTCAAAGAAAAATAAACAATAAAAAAACTAAAAATTAATTAGCTAAAATATTTATGAAAAAAAGTTGTATACAATGATTATTAAAAATTGTTTTAAGAAAATATTAACAATTTAAAAAAAAAAAACTCCTAACAAGAGACATTATATTTATAAAAAGATGAGAGGAATAGCACCAATAAATCATATTAAAAGACTTTTTTTAGTATAATTAAAAGATATTCTAAATATACTTTTTAACAGAATTGAATTCAACAAATACAGGAATGCGAGTCCTCTCCCCCCCATGAATTTCTGAAGACAAGACAAACATTTCAGCACAATTAAGGAAAACCCATCACAATAATTTACATTCAAGCAAGATTCAATATAAAACCTGTAGGGGGAAAAAAAAAAGTCTACTTACAATTGCATTACTGGCAACAGCATCCATTGCTTGAATTTTTGCTGTTGCAGCAGCAGCAGCAACTGCAGCTGCAGTAGGCATTGTACTGGCTGTGGTTGGAGCTTGCAGAGCATTAGGAGGAGTGATTGCCTGAAAAACAATTAAAAGTTTTAAAAGATTAATGCATAAAGTTAATTATTTTTATCATGCATAATGTATTATGTGTGATAAAAGAAAGAAAAAGGAAATTTTATTTCTTAGTTCAAAAGAAAATAACTTTTGTTTCTTTGCTCGGGCTAAGGAATACAACATGGTCATTTAATTCCTTGCAAAAACAAAGATTTTGATATGGGCCTGTTTATAGATACATTTTTATTTAAAAAAATATATCTTTAGCGTAGGCCTTAAAACTTAATACAATAAGTATTAAAAAAAATTAATTTAATAATAAATATTTCGAACCTATTCAATTCTATCATGTATTTAGAAACATTATATGTAACAAATTAAATATACAGGGTGTCCATGAATTCATGGGCCAAACTTTAAGGATATGTAAAAATATGCATAATGAAGAATTTTTTCAGAGAGCAATGTGGAGTCAAAAATGAAAAGTTTTGGCAAGAAAAACAAATGCTGAGGAAATGAAGAGAAAGCTCTTTACATAATATTTCAGTAAGTGAACAAATGCACCACCACCACCAACAATAATATAGGCCTATCAAGTAATAAGTATATACTTTTTTAACGATGCCAGGTGTTCCACGACGAGTTGCAGCAGTGACTAAAAGTTTTTATCAGAGTCATTAGAAGTACACTACATTTTCATATCTTGTTTGCACTAACTTGTTTCATGTGCATTAAACCCATATTGCTATACAAAAAAATGCTTCTTTATATGTATTTTATCTAACCTTAAATTTTGGCTGCAGAATTCAGATACATACGGCTGATAGAACAAATTTTACCAAAAGTTTTACTTAACAGGTATAGCAGATAACTTACCCTCCCAACACGCAAGTATTGACCACCTAAATCAAATAAATTCATTGATGATATTGCATCTTGTGCTGATTGATAATTTTCATATTCTATAAATCCATAGCCCCTGAAACGAAATAGATAGTAGTATTAGATGAAGCAGGCATGTAAAATTTGTTCGAAACCCAATTTCTAAAGTTGAAGAAATAATATCTACTCACTTATGCTTCCCAGGTATACCACCACTTTGTAACTTACACATTTTAATCTTGCCAAAGGCTTCAAAAACACTGCAATAAAAAAAAAGTCATTTTTATTAGGTTATACATACTGACAGAAAATAAACTGCAACAAATTTCACAGTTATGAAAGCAAAACCAAATATTTCCAGTTAAAAGCATATCAAAAATACCTTTGAATGTCTTGCTCCGTTAAATCTTGGTGAACAGAAGCAACATAAATACGATTGTATGTTTTTGCTTCTTCCATTATTTGCTCTATTATAGGAGCTGCTTGAGGCATGTTACTTGGACGCCCAACCTATAAACAAAAAACATTTTGCTTTAAACAAGATCTTTATTTCAAACTAGACACTTCATTAAAATTGTGCCATATTAAAAAAAAATTCTTTATATTTATAGTTAATACAATAAAAATCTTTAATTTAAAGGACAAAATTTCATTAATGCATAAAATATAGTAAGGAAAGAGCAATAAATGACATTTGTATTTTCTCTAAATTATTCTATTAAGTAACTATACAAATATAGTCCTTTTTAAAAATTAATAATGTACATTAATTTTTTTTAAACAATTTACAACACAATTTTCAAGTATAAAATTATATCTCTTTTATTACTGAAAATATTATAAATAAAATATGAATGTAAAAATGTAATATATATAGCACTTCATAAAAGATAATTGTTCACAGAAGTATATTCTTACATAGTTTTTAAAAATGTCTTAAAATTTATTAATTTTAACCAAACTAAACTAAACTATTAACCAAAAGGTAAAGGAACTATTTACATGTGTGCCTACACATACACCTTAGAGTTTTAAAGGGGAGGGGAAGAAATATTTTCTTAGTTACAAGAAAATAACTTTTGTTTCTTTGCTCGGGCTAAGGAATACAAAATAATTATCTAATTCCTTGCAAAAACAAAGATCTTTATATGGGCCTATTTATAGATACATTTTCATACAAGAAAAACATATCTTTAGCGTAGGCCGTAAGTAAATACAATAATTTTAAATAACAAATTAATTAACACAGAACACTAATTCTATTCTACCATGTATTTATATACATTATGTGCAAACAATATATAGTTGATACAATCCATTTTACCAAAATTTTTACTAAACAGGTATCTCAAAAGAATTTCAAAAATACTGATTCTACACAAGTAGTCTTCGTTCTCCCATACAAAAGATAAACATTTTTAGTAAGGGCGTATCATCTATGCACCACTTACAAATGTCTCTCTTAACCAAGTGTACCATCCTTGCATCACTAGATGTTGGGTTAGGAGGATATGTGATACATATGTACATTTTAATCTGGAATGATTTTTAAAGGCCACTAGATGGCTCCCTGTGTCCATTACTTATAAGAGGAACGTAGTTTCATTATCCTGACCTTCAGTTAACTCATACTCTGCCCCACTCTGATATTTTATTCATCAGCTGTTGCTGAGAGGGTGGGAATAACCATAATATAAACAAACAGAGCTGGATTTGTAAACTTTCCATGCAATTGAAAAATTCTTGTTTCTAATCTCACTTCAAATTTTATTTTTGCGACTATGTAGAGTCTGTTTGTATTTTACAGTCAGTTCTGTTTCATTTAGAGTAGCATTCAGGTAAATTATGTGCACTGCCTCTCCCTAGAGTGGCTTATGTGCCGGAAGAAGAAAGTGTCACATTATGAATAAGACAATTAAGGAATCTAGATTTATGGTCTAAAGAATTAGAAATGAAGATTTTGAGTGAGCCTGATATTTACATTTTATCAGAATATGAACTTTAATATTTTAATGTAAATTGAAAGAAAAAGACTGCTAAATGCTAATTTTAAACATTTATGACAGCTGAAGAATAATATAAAGAGGTACCAAAATTATTATGTTAGAGGACATCAACTATAAATATATACTTCAAAGTTAGACTTAAAGTCACAAAATTCCTGTCCTTTGGGATGATTCCTTTTGAGTACACTGTATCTCAAGTGAATGTCTAGAATAGTGACATCCTAAATTGAAAGGGTGAATTATAGGTAGAATATATTGGACTTAGCTTAAATTTTTTTAAAGGAATAAAAATTTACGCCTGACATTTTTATTCTCTTAATTTTAATCCTTCCTTTATTGCACACAGCTTACAGATTGTACAAATATGTTGTTACATTAATTTAAAACTTTTAAATGTATATGAAAAAATAATATAGCACAGTTATGCAACAAAGAACCACTCTAAAGACATAGATTTTATGATGCAACTGTGTTAACAAAATATTGATAGGAAAATTCCTAGTACTGCATTAAATTTAAAATTGATTACTGCAACATATAATGTAATCTGCTTTATAAGAGATCTCAAATCTGAAAATTGCAATTGGTTACAGATACTGTAATTGCCGATAATCTTACTTTTGTTATTTTTATACATAACTAAAATGCATAAAAATGATAAAATTAAGATTATATCTTCAGTACTATTTATACATAAAAACCTATATTCTAAAAAAAGGGAAAGAAGAATAAGAAATCACCCAAAGAAAATAATTCAAATTTTCTTTTGGTTAAATCAAATTTAAAATCAGTTAATTATCAGACATGATGAAAAAAAAATCTATATAAAAGGGGATAGAAATAACCTTAATATTCCTTCCACCTATCATAACTCCATTCATCTGATCGAGTGCCAATTGCGCAGCTTCAGGAAGTTCATATTCCACAAATGCGAATCCTTTGTGTTTCTGCGTAACTGGATCCCAACTCATATTAATGGACTTAATAGGTCCAAAAGGAATGAAAGCTTGTCGTATTGTATCTTCTTTTAATTCAAAACTAATGCTTCCAACATATACACTGAAAAAGAAAAAAATTCTTAGGCCAATAAACTCTCTTAAACACTAAAAAAAATAAGCTGATAAAAATACATTTAAAGTACAAAATTTAGGTACACATGTAAAAAGAAAGGAAGGATTAAATTTTAAGGATTATTTTTTTAAATAAAATTTAAAAAAATATTAACAACTTACACTTTTAAATTTTCTAATTTTTGATCAATAAATTTGTTGCAACATTACAGTACACTAATTAGTAGAAAATGCTTAATTTTTGACATTGTTTTCAAAAAATCTAATTATTCAAAAATTTGCCTGATTTTTTGATACAGAACTATAAGTTCTTGAATAACAGTCCTTTATGCGAAAGATTATTAAAAATCTAATTGATGATTTTTCAATTTAATTTTACTAATTTGATTGTCATTCACTTCACTAGTTTTAATAATCACTATATAACTACAACTACATTCATAAGCCTAATTGAAATGATAACAAACTACTGATAAATGAAAATATTGAATGATTTAAAAAAATAATGATAGAAAACACAATTATTAATTTGTACTATTTACTAAAAATTAAAAAATTATTACATATTTTAAAAAGCTCAAAACATTTAGCATTTTAATTAAATATTTTAACACAGAACTAACAAGTGATTAATCAAACTAATAACGTAATCTAAATAAGTAAAGATCTAAATTTTCCACAAAAATATTTTACGCCACAGAAAAATGTTAAAAATTAAATGCCAACAAAACAGGAATCAAATTATTGATAGGAAAATTTGTAAAGTTATAATTACAGTAACTTAAAAAAAAAATATATATATATGGTATTTTGCATTTTTATTAGATTTATTATTATAAACCATATTTAGCTATATATTTATATTTATTAAAGGCTATAAAAATTAAGAGTGTTGGTACAAGCTAAAGCAATTTATGATACCCTCAACATTCTTTCTTTTGCTTTCAAAACTCAGATATATTAAAGAATATTAATTTTTATCAGAAGATAAGAAGAAAACATTACATCCGTATCTTTCTTCATATTGATATAAAAGAAAGTCATAAATATTTGACAAAATATTTTATATTTCAAATAAAAAAATACAAAATTGAATTTCTATTTCAAAAATTTCACAATTATTTTCCCTTAATCATTATCTAACCCCTACTTATTTTCAAATTGATAAAGGGAGCACTGAAGCAATCCTAGTAAAACAGATCTGTAGTCAGATAATGCAAACAATTGAGCTAGTATGCCATTAAATAAATTTATTCATAAAATTGATTGTCAGGGCATCCAAAATATTATAAAAATATACTATATTGATGCTAATTATATCTTTATATGAAAGTCACTCACTACACAGCAATGGTAGAAGCACTTTGCTATATAAGGAATATTGGTATCAAAAGCCATGAGGTGAAAATAATAATTTACAAATGAACAAACTTACCGACACATGAGAACTAATGCTTGATGGCGCTGAAGAGTCTTTTGTTGCTAAAAATAGAAATTGCAAAATATGATTTAAAATTATGAAAAGACACATCAAATTAAAATTATCATTTTAAAAACTGACAAAAGAGTAAAAGGAAATAATGAATGAATTTTTGAACATTACGAATTTCAAATTCAAAAATAAACTTTTTTTGTCACTAGTTTATTCCCTGAATATCAGATGTTCATGAAGAGTTATTACATAATGACTCTTTAATAATATTGGATGATTTATATAATAACGATTCTTTACAAAATTTAATTGAAGACAGAAAACTTTTTCCAATACAAAAGCTACTAGTGCATTCCAATACAAAACCCTGGAAGCAGAAATGGAAGTTTGGATTATAACAAAACATAATAGTACATCAGTGATATTGTCTAATAAAGAAAGCAGAAAATCGCACAACAAATGTTTCTCATAAAGAGAAACATCTTCTTCTCTCAATCGTAAAAATTATGCCACAATCTGTTCTGAGTCAACAAAAGCTGAATAAACAGTCCTTGATACAAAAACACCCAATTCATGTATATTTACATCACTTTCAACAGCATATTATTTTCTGGGGAATATAATCTCTCCAAAACACCATTGCATTTTTTATGAAATTTATTAGAAAGCACACAGGCCAAATTATTCAAGTAATATCTTCACTTTTTATAAGACATCAACAGCAAAATTCCAATATGGCCATGTTTATTGTTTGTAATGTTGAAACAAAGGCATCAACCCTCAACAGACACACTGAGGAAAATATAATTCATTTGCAACTACATGTTCTAGTTATGACATGCTCATTAGAGACAAAAAGTCAGCAATGGCTTTAATTAATTTATTAAATGACAGCTTCCTCTCTCTGAAATTATAAGTAAAAATTACAACTTATCTTCATATGCGAAGGCAAAAGTATATAATTTCTCATGGAATTTAAGCAAGCCCTAATGATCTAGCCCAATTTCGAGCTCTATATAGTATTTTAAATGATGCTGCCAATATGGAGGATAAAGTGGTTAGTAATGACTAAGGAGGCTTACAGCCATTACAAACCATGATATTTGACATTTTGAAGCTGGATCATTTAATTCTGCTGGTAGAATAGTTACCTTGTCTCTTTGCACCACTAACAAAAACATATGAGCAGTCTACTTTTGCAGCTTTTGTAATCCACTACCATTAAACTTTACTTTTGCTGCTGTATCCGAATTGGAATACATGAAAGACAATGAGGAAATTACCGTATATTTGATTTGCATTAATCGTTTGTCAGATTTTACCAAGCTTACTGATCAGAATGATCAGTAAACGATGCAGTCTAAACAATTTCTTTTAGTTAAGTTATGCAAAAAATCTGATGGGATTTTTAGGACACATCCTTCATATAGCTTCTATCTTCATGTGCTGATAGTAATACATAGCATTCTGCAATTATACATGTTTTGAGTATTTTGAAAAGAAATATGGTGTCTTGAGTTAATGCGTGCATATTATATATATAACCATTCTAAAGAATTGATAATTGTTCATTAACCCCTTAACAGTTGCATAATTTTGAAGAAAATGGTCATAAAAGTGCCTATTTTTTTATTCAAGAAAATTATATAAAACTGGGTGTATAGTTTAAAATACATTAGCCATCTCTAAAAACATTGCAAACAGTCTAAGGCAGCCATCTGATGTATATATTGAGTAATAAACATGATTCTGGACATAAGAAATAGTTTGTTTTAATATTTTTAGCCCATTGTTTTTGATTACGCCAGCCCAGAAATATCACGGGCGCGAGAAATAGAAGTAGAAATTTCACCCCGTCATTTTCACGGGAGCGAGAAAGAAGGAGTTAAAATAACATCCAGCACTCTCCACTTATGTCTGTTTTCTCAAGTTTTATATACTTAAGTAACATAAAAATATCTTTTCACTCATACAAAATGCTTTCAATCACATTACACTAATTTGAGTACTTTAGTTTGAATTATATGTATGATCAGAATACGCCATAAAACAAGCAATATTCTAAGGCACAATGGAAAAAAAATTATAACATCAAAAATTAAATTATTCTGATCTGAAACTTAAACAGATAATAATAAGATCCCTCACCTGTTGCTGATGCGCAATTGTCTGCTTCATCAGAACATTCTTTATGCTCTGTTCCATAGCATACTTCTTAGCTTTTGTCACCATTTCTTGTTGTTCTGCCGTCAATTTTGTCAGACCCAATCCCAAAATACCCGTAGGTGTCCTCAAGGCACCTGGTCCCGCAAGCACCGGCCCCGTTTGCTCAGGCTGACCATCAGTGTGCGAACTATCCAAACCAGGAACTGATACAATTGGTGAGCCATCTGTGAAACAAAATGATATTAGTAACAAGAATCAACACGAAGGGTTCGATTTTCTAAAATAGAAGGTTCTTAGCAGTTGTAACCAGATAGGAATTTAAATATTATTAATGAACACACTTGACAATTCTTTCCCGAGATTTTTTTCAAGATCAATTTTACTTTAATGAAAGAGTAATCCTCTAATAACATCATTGTGCAGAGCATTTACAAATGTAAAAAATTAATGCTCTTTAAACTAATTTTTAAAACAATTTCTTTTAAAAAAAGTTTAATATTTTAATTACTTTAGCACAGCTTCAACAAAACAAGAAAACCTCACACATAAATTAATTTCAGTGGAAACGCATAGTGTTGCATAATATCATACAGCAGCCTGTAAAAGGATAAACTAAAAGAAACATTCTAAATATGACCTTTACCGCTTTATGCTAATCTCAGTGCTGCAAGTGATTCACAAGAGCAAATGTAATGGTGAGACCAGAGCATGGGTCTTCCCTCAGTTTCAAACTACATGCCATAAAAATACAAGAAAAAGAGAAAAGAACAAGAAAAATTAAAGTTGCACAAACTCAGCATTTCAAATTTGGAGCCTAACAGTTTAAAGAATTATTAGGGAAGAGTAAGGGTAATACTTGAGATGCTATAAAATATCAAAAGATTTGTCCATTTATTACAATGTAAAACCCATTTAGTCGACTCATGTAAAAAATTAAAGTTATGTCATTTAAAAGAATAACAAAATTTTGGTAGGATAAGGAAAGTTATACAATATAAATTTCAACAAACTAATAATTCAGATCGCCAATTTTGTGCAAAATTTCCATTTCCCAAATTTATACCCTTACTTTTCTCTAAAGCAATACATAAAAAAATTATGTTTATAGGTTACTAAATCTGAATGCATTAAATGATTTTCATTACTAACAGCAAAATAAAATAAAATTGAAATTATCCATAAAAAGTGTCAATTTAAGTTGATGATTACAATTACTGTAATGCAGTTGCAAAATACAATCAAGAAATTAATGGATTCAGATTTATTAACCATGAAATTAATGTAATAAAATATATTGGAGAATAGAAGAAAAAAAAATCCCTCCTGCCCTAAAAAAAATTCCACAAAATTTAACGATTTTACTGGATATTAAATCTTTCTTTTAAAAAGACAGCGAGGATTTAGAAAATCCAGCAGAATTTCTTCTATTATGCAAAATATTTTCCAATCTAAAACTTCCCAGTACAATCGGAAAAATACTAATGCAGGGATTTTTAAAAAATACATAAATGTATGTACAGCCAGGAATATTTTGCTTTCACACACACAATCTTAATTAAAGAAAAAAAAAAATTTTTTTTTTTTAAAGGGCATAATCTGATGAAGAAACAATGAATTTCTTTTTTATGTAGCAAGACAGCTCCTCAAATATAAAGTTTTAATTTTAAATATAACTTAATACTTATTCTGAATATCTTCCATAAATTTTTATAATTCTTTAAGCCAATAAATAAATAAAAAAAGGCAGCAGCCAAACAAAAAATCTAAAAAGCAAACATTTAACTATTTTCATGTTAATGTTTTGTACATTTAATTTTTCAAACCTATTTTTTTCCCATAATTAACTCATCCCCAAAATGAAAATATTTCTAAATAAATTTAAAACAAAAATACAAGTCAACAAAATTAAAATCAATAACAAAAAATGGAATTAAAGCAAAAGTTTTAATTCTATGAGAGGGTAATTGTATAAATTGAAAATGACAAAACTAAATATTCAAAAATAAAACTAAATCCCTTTATATATTACATAAAAAAATAAAGTGTTCAAAATAAAAAGTCACCAAATAAAATTTGTAACATAGGAATCACAATGGTATTATTATTCTGTCTCGGGAACACATGTGGATGCTGAAATGAATTCTAAAAGAAAATTATTATTTTTATATCAATCTAAAAGTAATTGATGAGTGACACATTCCAAGTACAAATGAACAGCTTTAAATGCATAAATTGAAATAAAATAATAAAGCATTCATATTGTATTTGAAATAGTAAAATTTCCAAGTAACAGAACTTCTGGTAAAAGCAATCCACATCCAGCAATAATGGTCTTGTCTTTATACAAACTTTAGCATATATTTTCAGCTTCTGGAAAATACACAGAAAAAACAAAGAGACTGTGATTATTATTTTTGAAATACTTGGAACGTATCCCTTAATGATTGTTTTAAAATAAAATAATAATCTCCCTACAAAACTACCAGTTTTGGTTCTAAATATATACCCTGACATTTCATGAATTCTTTAAAAAATATATATAAAAACTATTGTAAAAAGGGAATTTAGTTACACTAAAAGTCAAATATATTTTTTTTATAAATTATTATATTTTTTTACTAAACAGATTAAGAAAAAGGGATATTAAATATATATAAACTACGCAAATTTAATAGTTTACTATTTGTTTTCAACAGATATTCATAAATTTTTTTCTCTAACAAATTATTTTTTAATTTATGCTTTAAAGCAAAATATTTAATAACCTATTAGAAGGACATTCCATGTTTGCTTTATAAATGACAATTTAAATAAATATGCACACACATCATAATTTGAACAAATTCTAAACATAATTAAATGTAAATTATTTCCAATCACAGGCAGCAAGCTAAAACAATGGAGCAGACACCAGGAAGTTTCCATACAGCAACAAATGGATCATCTGAAAAACCCATAAAAGAAAGAAAGAAAAAGAAATGAATACCTCGGTCTTTTGAAAGAAATAATTACACCTTTATAAAATAAATTCCACATTAGAAATGTTGACATAATGCTAAAACTTATATATTCACAAAGGCATTATGAACATTTCTGCAAGGATGGTGAAAATGTGAAGTTAAAAATAATACCAGGAAATACCAGTTATTTTGGTTGATCTCATTTTATGAAGATGTCTATGCAAAATGCCCATTTAGAACAAAAATCACCAAATGAAGATTCAATCCTTTCGCACTTTTGTTTGAGCAATCTCTTAAAAAAGCAAAACACACAGTTTCATATTTAAATAATATAAAGCAGGTAAAAAAACAAGCAAACTAATTATAGCTAGAATAATCAATAGGAATTACCTTCCGATTTTAGTTTCTTAGCAGCGGGCTCTTCCAAAGTAGCTTTCAGGCCATTCTGAAAAAATATATAACACATTACTCAAAATATAGAAGAAAATAAATATGGTAGAATCAGATTATATGAAAATTTCAGCAACATCTATTATATACTTACTAAGATCATATCAAATCTATGAAATATGGACAAGTTTAGACAGAATGAAAGTAAATTCATTGATTCCAATAAATAAAATTGCAAACCGACTTGACTTAAATCATGTCATGTTTTTAATCATGCCATAATCTATAGGTTTTAAACTATAAAAACTCAAAAAAATGAAGAATATTGATAAAATATGTTATGAAATAAAAAAGCATTATATAACAGATTGTTCAAAGTTTTCCATAGGACATTCCTTTATTATTATTTTTTTAAGAGCTAGTTAATTTATGAGCAAAGTAGTTTTTCTGGTAAGAAAATTTAGATAATTTACTTTCATACGAAAAAGAAAGTTGCAAGCAAGAATGAACAAATATTTATGAATTAAAAATAAGACTACTGGAATATTGATAAATAACAAGAGGGGAGAAGGATTATATCTCATATAGACGTTTAAGTGTGAAGAGCATTTAAATGTTATATACATTTTTTTTACAGTTTAAAAAGAAATTTAGAAGATGACGTTAAGTTCTATATATCATATTAACACTACTAAATAATTAATATACTTTAGTTAAATCTTTGACTAGAATATAAGTCACGCAAATAACATAATTCAAATCCCTATTAGAATTTTTTTTAAAATTAAATATTTGCTTCTAAACAAGTATCATATCAGGTGCAAAAATAAACATGATTTTTTTATTTACAGATGGCTTGGACATATATACTGCAGTTAATAAACTTCATTGCATTTTCTACGATATTTTATCAAATTAAATCTATAAATTCAAAAAGGTTTTGAAAAAAAAAAAAAAAACATTTAAAACAAAATAAATTCATGTTATTTAGGTCATAATTGATTAAAATCTTTTTTCCCCTGATAAACTCAAAATTAAACAACAGAAATGACAAAAGACTTACGCAAGATATATGTTTATGTGATTATATATATATATATAACTTCGAAAATTAAAACAGAAATCTTTCCTGTCTGCAATGAAATATAAATGGAAATGCAGATAAAATTTCTAATTAGAAAAAATACTGTTGGATTTCTTTCAATAGAAAAAGAGTTTCACGAATTAAAGTTTGGCATGGCTTTTTATTTCAATTTTTATCTACTTTTTAAATATCAATCTGTTTTTCTAATAATAAATTTTTCTCGAAAATAGTGCATTATTTTTTCAAATGAACTTCCAAAATAATTGTCACAATTTAACAATGTTTAATTGTTTTGAAGAATATAAAGAACATTGATTACAATTAAGGAGATTTTTTAAAACATTATTAACACTAAGCTTTCACTTTTATTATTTCCTTTTTTTCAGAATCATTTAAAACTAATTAGAACATCAAAATAATTTTACACGCATGTTTCTTCAGACCATGAAATTACTTGTGTTGGTAAGAAAATAGTTTAAAAAATTTTAAAAAATGGTAAAAACACCTTTCTTTAAGATTCAATCAACACATTCATTAACGCAATTTCCTTTTCATTACTGAAATTGAAAAAGGAGATAAATTTGTCACTACTCTTGAATAGCTTGTCGGCAGAAGGGAGTCAGCACAAAATTATGTATATCATTTGTTTTTAGTTTTCACTGGGCACTATTACTAATTTAGATCTTTCTTAAATTATGTATCCGTCGGTGGGAAAACAAATGTTTCGTTTTGAAACAAAAAAGAGTTTAGTACCTTTTGAATGATTCCAAGAAAGAACAATGGAAAGCAGTGGTTTTGTCACGAAAACATTTGTTTACTTACTTTTTCTGAGAGAATTTTGATTGCAGATGAATATTTAGTACTTTTTTAAAATCATTCCTTCAATGGTATTTTAATGAAGATAAAGATTTGTGGAAGTGGGATAAGGAAAAAAGAAAAGCATAGACTATGAAATTTGAGGAAAGAAAGAGACCCCATAGTGCTGTTGTTGTGTGAGTAGGATCAAAGTAGTTTTGCAACAACTAGAGTTATGATAGCTGTTTTGAAAATTTCCCCCGAATTTTGTAGAATTCTAATAAGAAATAATTTCTCTATGAAATTAAGTTTTGACTTTTGTTTGAACTTTTCAAGAACACTATATATACATTTTGATGGCTTTCACTTTTCTTAACCCCAAATAGGGAATTTTTGTAGGGCATTGGGGATATCAACCTTTTCACTGTATAACATTGAACAGTCAACTGATTTGAAGAGTTAGAAGTGGGAAATAATAAAATATATATTAATTCAAACATTTTGGATCTAGAAAAAACACAAATAAACCCCCAGAATTTGTCTTGGTTAAAATTTTTAGTGTTATTTTTCGAGATTACACTTAAGTACAGCTAACAAGACAAAGAATAAATTTATTGACAATCCAAGGCAATGTTTAAAATGTTTTTTGTTTCCTTTCTCATCTAACACAGATGTGTAAAGGATAGCAGCACGTGAGAAATGCAATGACAGTTTGTCACGGTGTGATCATCTTTGTAGTAGTTAGTCTATTTTTTAACTGTTCAGGCTAGCATAAGGCTACAGACACTAACTGTGTGAGAACATCGAACAAGAAGAAATTTTTAAGATTCGAATGTTTAAACCATTTGACATTTATAGAAGGTCAGCATCTTTTCCTTTCATCACATCCTTTTGGAACCTACTATGGCAGAAGTTTATAAGGCTCAAATTGAAAGACCAAACTAAAAATTTGTATCCAAAGAAGAAGTGTCAAACATTTTAAAAGACCACATCGACGAAACACACAAACTGATTCAAACAGCAATTTTAGATAAAACCAACCTATTCAATTCAATGTTTTAAGAACTTTACTAAAAGTTTTTTTTTAAAAACCATTTCTATGATGTTTCAAAATAATTTGGAAGTTGATTTAAATAATGAAGGGGCACTAAGCAGAAAAGAGAGAAAAAAGCTTAAGAAGGGCAAGACTTCGACAACTCCTCAAGAAATTATCAGAAATTTAAAGGAGGTTTTTGCTTTAAAGAAAAGTTTCCTTCAATATCTAACCTGGCAAAATGGATGTCTCAAGTGGGATTTAGTCCCTACTTTTTATATATTGGGGCATTTCTTCTCTTCCCCCTTTTTTTCTCCATCAGTCAATGGAATACATAAAGTATTAAATCTATAATGACCTGATTAATTTTTTTTTTCCATAAAGACATTCTTGTTTTTCAAGAAGCTTTCTTTAAACAAACTGATTCTTTACTTTTTTCAAAAAGACAGGCTTATCAATCTATGAAGAGAAAATGGTCTTCTCATTGCAGTTAACTCTAAAATCCTATGTTAGTCTTTTGAGTTGAGCTTTTCACCAGCAATAGGTATTGAAGTGATGACAGTTAAGGTTATTCTTCAAAAATTCTCATTAATTATAGTTAAACTCTAATCACCAAAAGGTTCTTTTACTAAGGAATGGTTTGACAAACTTTCTACCTTATTGTGCGGATCTTTCTTAATTTTAGGCAATTTCAATATCAAGCATTTGGGTCGAATATGACTTCTGCACCTGCGAATCCAGTTTTAGATTGGATCGCAAAGAATAAAATGGTATTATTGAATACTAAAACTCCCAACCCACTTTACTGCAACATCTAATAATCTTCTTGATCTATGCACATCATTTTGATAGTTTTCTGATGACGATGCTTCAAGTTCATTCAAACCCCATTGATAGTGATCATTTTGTCATCAATGTGGACAACAAAAATAAAGATAAAAAAACTAAAATGCAAAAAAAAAAAAAGATTCTTTCGACAAATGTTATTAAAACACTCCAGTTATTTGGAACCGCAAGTTTTGAAGTCCTACTCCAACTTCAGCAACTTTTGTGCTGATTTTATAAAGAATAATTATGTTGTTCAATACTTTAAAACCAAGGAATCAACTCCTTGGAGGAATAATAAATGCCAAATGTTTTTAAGTAAAAAAAAAAAAAAAAAAGTCTATTAGGTAAAAAAAGATTTTTTACGTCTATCTAGAGCAAACTTTTCCAAAGATTACTGGATTAAAGGAGACAAGACAAGACAAAAAAAAAAAAAAAAAAAATCAAAACTACATAAATTAGTTAAAAAATGACAAAATAACTATTGGAATCAAACCTGCCAACATACAAGGGATACAGGAAAAATCTACAACATAATTAAAAGCATCTTTAATTGGGCAAGAGTTCTAGATATTTCCCATGGCATTCTAATTTCAAATGAAAATTCTGTTGAAGATCCAACCACCCAGGCAAATCTTCTTACAGACTTTTACCAAGCAATGACTATCAAGCGGCTTATTCCTTTTGATTTTTCAACAGATCAAAACAAGTTATGATGTTCCTTTAACTTTTATAGAATTGGCTAATTTGATATCTAGAACACATATTTCATCCCCTGGTCTAGATGGTATCAGCACGAAATTTCTGAAATCCATGCCTAGAGTTTTTCATTGAAAACTTATTGTTGATAGATAATGACATTTGGTTGAATCAAGATCCCAGCTCATTGAAAATTGCAAAAATTATTCTCACTCCAAAACTCAACAAACCAAGTAAAAAAACGTTGTCCTTCTGCCTGATCTCACTGACATCTGGAATGAGCAAACTTTTTGAATGCATAGTACTCAACTGTGCCATCAAATTCCCTCAATCTTGCTGGATTCATTCCTCAAAAACTATATATAATCTATTATTCATCATGAATGTGAAAAATGACAGAAATTTCATTGTAATGGTTAAACTCGATATTTCAACTGCACACGATTCAGTGTAGAGAGACGGCCTTATTTAAAAACTTTTACATCTTGGCTTCTGAAATAGCCTAGTTAGATGGATATATAATTTTATTAATGACAGAACTTTTTTCGTCTCTTAGAAAAACACTACACTCCATAAATAAATTCTCACCCAAGGAATCCCTCAGGCAAGCGTTCCAAGTGCTTTCTTTTTTACTGTTTATAGACATGATATTTTTGAAATAATACCTTCTGATATTTCTTGTTATGTGTATGCAGATGACATTTTTCTTTTAGGGTTCAATCATAATATAGATAGGGTAATTAACATTGTTTAGAAACCCTTACATAAAATTGAATGTGGGAGCAAGACATGGCATCTTATAATTAAATCAAAAAATTTTCAGCTATCTATTTTTCAGGTAATAAGGATTTTCAAGAAAGACATTTCTATACTGCTGATGAATTAATACCCTGGTGTGATAAGATCAATATTCTTGGATTCTGTTTGCTTCAAATCTTTCATTTAAATTTCACTTTGATTTCCTAAAAAAGAAAACTTCGTGTCAGCTGAATGTCATTAAAACTATAGCTGATAACTTTTGAGGAACCAGATCCCACCATCTTTTAAAAATAGTAAATGCAACTATTAGAAGTTAACTTGAATATGGTTGCCATGTTTTCTGTACTTCCTCAGGAAATTTTATACCATTCTGCACTTCCGACTTGTAACTGGATAACCAAAGTGGACACTAATTTCCCTTCTTTACTGAGAGGCCAATCAAATTTCTTTAAATCACAGATTCATAATTCTAGCTGCACGAATTTACATTAAACATTCTTCTTTTTGAAAGAATTCAGCCTCAACACCTCTCCTCTGATCACCAGTTGTTTGATCTAGATTACAGAAACTCTTATCACTTTTTAGAATCTTAAAATTTTCTGCTCTAGTATCATTCCTTTTATTCCACTCCAAGATCTGGTTAAATTTTTTTCTTCTTCTTGGATCTTTGATTTAACGGAAGATGCAGTGAGGAAAACAAATGCCATCATCAAATTTCTTCAGCAGCTTTCTGATCCTTCCATTCTCTTGCCAAGTTTTGCTCTTGGTATTTTAGTATTGTGATGTTTTAAGCTCTGTTTTACCTCCTTCTAGTTTGTCATTTACAGTTTAACTTCAATGCATCACCTTTCTTTATGTGTTTTTAGTCAGGCTTCTTCAAAACTTTGCATTATTTAATAGAATGAAAGAAAAATGGAGATAAGGCAGCCGAATAGAAAGAACAAAGCTCAGAACACTACCAAACTGAAAATTTAGATTAATTGTCCATATAAATTCATAATGGGTATTCTATAAACTGCCATTAATGAATATATTAAAATTATGAGATGTACAGTGAAAATAGATAATACACTGTAACCGAATAAAAAAAGTACTTCATACTAATTTATTCCTCAAAAGTGTTATATAAGGTTATATATAACACTTATATAGCATAATAATAATAGTTATAACAGGAAAAGAAAAAAAAAGGGGGGGGGGCTCAAACTTGAATTTATGCAAGTTGAATTGTTAAAATGAAAGTTGCCAATATATTCCCAGTATGCCCTAACACACTGTTAGCTCCTTTTATTCTTCCGAATTGTTAAAATGAAAGTTGCCAATATATTCCCAGTATGACCTAACACACTGTTAGCTCCTTTTATTCTTATGACAAAATTACTTCCCTTTTGAAGTAGTCAAATGTTCCTTTTCAGTTTGTCCTTCCCTGAACACCTCCCCTATGTTTACCATGCATACTACTTGCTATTACACATTATAAGTGCAACTTACTAAATATATTCAAAGAAAAAAAAACATTATTTTATTTGCACTAAATAATTTACACATGTCTGCAAATTTCCAAGTAATACTTTATACTGAATTTAATGTCTATCAAGCTGCTTTTGAACTTGGTTTCTATGTTCAAACTCAATAAGTAAGAACACATGTGGTGATATGAAGAAAACTCAGGGTGGTGGTCATATTTCATTGAAGGGATACAAGTGAAAAGCTCCGAAAAATG
Organism: Argiope trifasciata; assembly: GCA_026543055.1. Taxonomy (NCBI): domain Eukaryota; kingdom Metazoa; phylum Arthropoda; class Arachnida; order Araneae; family Araneidae; genus Argiope; species Argiope trifasciata. The sequence continues at coordinate 547,541 of JAPMOQ010060694.1, forward strand.
ATGGCATCCATCAAATAATTATCTGTCTTTATTAGAATATAAGATTAGAGATTAGAATTCGGAAAATATCTTTTATCAAAAAAGTTAGGCATCACCAGATATTTGAAGAAAATAAATTATGAAACAAGATTCATGCTCCCAGTGTCAATGAGAGGTAACAAACAAAGCCATGAAAGGGTTTAAAATTAAATATTTCCTAAGGAACTTGATTGTGGTATAAAAGGAAATAAAAACAGAAACCACAGAGATGGAATCAATAGTAAGAAATAATTTTCTACTACGAAATATTTCAATTTCATGAATACGCGACTTCATTTACTTGTTTACAAAAGGTGGATTTTTCATTTTTTTTATTATTTCAGTGTCCTGTAAAAGATTAAAATCACAATCCAGCAATTGAGAAAAATTAAAATGTGCCAATTTTAAAACACTGTAGCTCTTTTATGTAATCTTAATTGGCTACATACAGAAAATTAAGGATACGCACAGAAAAATGATCGGAATAATATAAAGCTTCTAAATTGAAAAATGTTCTAGAACATTGTTTACAAAATTGTATCTCTTACTTATATGTTTTTTAACATTTTTACTAAGCAGTTAATGTTATTGATTTTACAGCCTGATAGTAAACTATATACAATATTTAAAAATATTAAAAAATCTAGACATCGCGGGAGTCCAAATTGCTAACTGATTTACGCAAACAAGTTTAATCTTTAAACACATCCAAATTGAATAACAAAACATACTAATAAGTTATAGAACACATGAAAGCTTACAGATTAAATTATATTATGTGTAATAACAATTATTAAAGTAGCGGCACAAGGCTTAAGATAACATTATAAAAACCGCCATTTTTTCATCCATTAATGTGATAATTGATAGTACGTTAATTACCTCAAGCACGATCTGCCCATTACCCAAAGTAGTCATTGTTATTTCCTCTTAAGCTATTATGAGTATTAAACACAACAATGCTATCTTTTGGGAATTATTTGAAGCACAAACCACGCATCGCATACCCCGACGAAATGCTGCAGGTAAATTCTGACTGATAGAATTAGAGAAGTTGAGATGTTCTAATGAAATTGTGTATTTCGGTACCTGAATTTCTGTCTCTTTTCTGTATTTTCAAGCTGAAATAGTCCTTTCCATTCATTTTAAAAAGATTAATAGAATATTTTCTACATAAAGGAATTTATATAGAGATTTTTAAGGTATTATTTACTTTCGACTTTAGACAATTTAGAATGTTTCTGCAATTTTGGAATTTCTTGGGAATGTTGGCATCGTTTTTCTATACAGACGATGTAAATAAACAAAGTTTAGTCATGGTCATCCGTCGGGTGTTTCAATTTGAATACAGTTCAAAGGATTACTGACAAAATCTTTATTGTCAGTTAATATGAATCAGTAAACTCATACTTTAACTTGAATAGAATTTGCTGTGTAAGAGCAATAACTAACGTATCTAAAATGGTTGTTAAATCAAATAAATGTTTGTTTGGAGATGATTGGTTCAAAAATTTCTGTGCTTTTCGAATTCACCCTAAAGTTTTTTTGAATAAAAGAAAATTGACGAGAGATGCTTTTTGTCTGGATGTCTTGAAGGTATATAAAAGGAAGTCATCCAATTCGAATAAATTAAAATATATAGTTTTTCTGTAGATAATTATATTTCTTTGATAGCTTCTATTTTAATTTTCACACACACACACATATTGAATACAATTTTCAATTTATCTTACTCATAAACTAATTATCTGGAAAGAAGATAAAAGGGCATAGTTTATTTAAATGCTGCAAAGAATAATAATTTAAAAACAGTATATTTAAACATTGCAGAGAATTTTTTTCTTTCTAAGTATATAAAAAAACATTTCAGGAGCATATATTATAATTCAAACAGATTATCTTTTTTTCTATGAATTAATGAAAGTTCAAAGAGAGATCATGCTTTGCTTTGATGTATAGCTATTTTTATGGCATTATTTTGTTGTTATTTTTTAGTGATGAATTTAAAATAAAATATGATTTGAACTTAAGCTATACTGAAATATTTGAAAGAAATGGGATTAATGTATAGAGAATTTATTTCAATTTATAATTCTCTATGTTTTTTTTTTCATTTTCAAAGTTAATTAGAAGCACATTTTCAGCAGATTGGGTCGATCTTATTTTAGCCCACCTTTGGTGAATAATAAGAATTTTTTGGCAAAAGGAAAGAATTCTTTTTTCTTAACCTTTTAATTCAAATACTTTCGATTTGACAAGATTTTGAAAAAGTCGCCATAGGTGGGCTAAAATAGGATTTTACCAGCAGATTTTATGAGTCATTCCTTACAACTTAATTATGTAACTTTTATGATTTTGTCTTTGACTATTATTGTCTACATCCTATCCAAATATATTTGTTTTTCTATTTTTTTATCAAGGGTTTTTAAAGTTGAAGTTTAATTTCTTAAAAATATTAGGTTAACTTTTAATGTCTATGATAGGGAAGTTTAAGTATTTGGAGAAATTTTTATTAAATGGCTTTTTTGGGTGAAAATGTGCTTTGTGTCCCCTGCTTGGCACATTTTCAAAAAGTCGCCAACTGACGCATATTTGTGTGTTATCTCGCGTAGTTGAATGCTCCAAGAGACACTACGCAAAAACGTGCCAGTTGGCAACTTTTTGAAAAAGCTCCAAGCAGGGGACCCAAAGCACAGATTTACCCTTTTTTGTTCCGAATTTTAGTAATAGCCATCCTTTATCCATAAAAGTAAATTTTGCAGAAATTGCACATTCTAAATTTGTATACATTTTCTTACATATTTAGAGATAAATTTTTGTACTAAATAATTTAAAGCAAGATTTCTTTTTTAAAGTCTAAAGCTACTATGTAGGAAGTTACTTTTTTTCTATTCTTTCCGGATTCAACATTCAACAATTCATGATATTCAACATTCTTATTTCTCAAGTTACATTTTCTAGGCTGTTGTTGGAATTACTTCTGTGAAATATTTTTTAGACAAATACAATGGATTTGGAAACTCTTTTTCTTTATGCCTTTAATAAGACGTTGTTCTAATCACTATTAGAATAATGAATTATATGAAACTTTTCTGTCATGTTTTTGGCAAAATATTTAGTGTTCCATTGAGAAAAATTTTTTTTAAGACTTATTCTTTTTGATGTTTTGTTCTATCAATAACTCCATATTTTGTTATAATATTTTTGACCTTCATAAGATTCATTTATATTTTCACATATACATTTATATTTTTATTTTGAAAAGATTTCTTGACCATTCCAAGATTGTAAAGAGAAGTTTATTTCCAACAGAATTACTGTCAGATGTAGTTGCATTACATCAATCTTCGAAATCTGTTTCAGAAATTCTTTCAAGTTATCTCTAGACATAATTATGAACTAATTCAAAATCATATAAACTCTTCTTTTTCATGTTTATGGCATATGGCTAAAATAATTAGTGATTAACTAAATTTTAAAATTTGATAGATTCTTTCATTTATTATAGATATCCAGAAGATTGGCTATGACAGCATTAGATTTCTAGTCTTCCAATATTTCTGAACTTTACAGTCTTAGATTCTCGTATAAATAATAAGAATAATATGTAATACATTAGATTCTTATATAATACATAAGCAAAAAATCTTTGAAGGATTCACACTAATTATTCCTTTGATCATGCTTTTGATTTGAGTTTCATAATTCAAAGTATTGTAACTAATGATTAAATTTCATTTCAAAATGTATGTTTAATTGATAAAAATGGGAAATTATGATAAACCATCATTGCATTGGAAAGAATTTAAAATGCTTAAAAGTTTTGGGAGTTTCAGTGTGAAAGGTACCTTTTAGTTAGTTAAGCAAAAATTATATTTCATAAACTTTGATTATTTTTAAATTTTAATTCCAATTTTATTCAAAATAGCTACCTGAAAAATAACATACTACCTTTGGCTGTTTATGTAAGAATAAATCAAATACTTGTATGCTGCAGTTTTCTTTTTCTATAAATACACTGAAACTTGATTGCTCACATATTATTCAGCATCTGAATAATAAATATTTCCATTTTTCAAATAATATTTAAAGTTTCTGATCATGCCAAAATTAATTATTATAATAAATTTTTATCTGTTCAATGAATAAATAGTAACTCACATTATAGCTTTTATTCAAAAATATAATTTTGCAAAAAACTGAATTATTTTACATACTACACAAGCCTTTTGTTTGTTTAATTACATTGCAATATTTTACTGCAATTTCAATTATGGTTGATTTGTAAAATTTTTATACTCTGTTTTAATATTAAAAAAAAATCTGTAGAAAATAATATGTAACTTGTAAATTACTCCAGAATTTTAACTTCATTTTACTTTTTAAAATTGTATGCTTTTACTAATATATTTTTCCCTTTTAGGATCTCTACTTAGATCATGTTGAAGTTCAATATAAAATTCATCTTCTGTTATTACTGCAGGAACACTCAAATCTGTTGATAATAGATTTTAATTTGTGAGTTTCTAAAAATAAAACTTTGATCTTTTTTACTGTTTATTATATATTTCTTAGTAATGTTTATAATCGATAATATTTTTTAACCTTCTTGATGAATTTTAATATATTTTCCCAATATACATATCTCATTAAACTTTTTAAAGCAAATTGTTCTGATTTAGATGGTTAGACATTATTTATGTTGTTATAGAATCAGTTGGGTTGTTTCAGCTTTCAACAAGAAGAAAAAAGCTTTTAGCTTTATGACTGTAAATATTTTGGTTGATATTATTTCTGTATTTTGCAATATAATCAGATATTTTAACATATGAATGTTTGTGTTAATTGTGAAAATTCCTTTGCTTCTTTTTTTACTTTTTTAAAAAAATCCTTTGTCAAAAAAAGGTACATATATATTTGAAAAGAATATTAATAAATTAATATTAATTCATGTATAATACACATTAAATATAATAATACAAAATTTAAAGAAAATAGTATGCATATTATTTTTTGTGTTTTATTGTTGCCATTAAGGAAGAAGACTATTTAGTGTTTAATATGTTAACTAAAACCTTGTATAAAAGAAATAAATAGCTTATTTTGTTCTGAAATATTTAATAATATAGAAATTTCTGATTATACAATAATAAATTAATGTTTAAACTAAGTATACACTTGTTACTAATTTTATTGTTTCAAGAAGCAATATATTCATCTAAGAAAACAAATTCAAGTTAAAGGTCTTGTTGGTTCCTGATATTATTAAAAAAACATCCCCCGATTAAGAATCTTTTAATGATTTCACCATCTTTTAGTAAATCAATTCTCCAGTCATGAAACCACTTTCTTTAAAGTCATAAAGATATATTTATATCCTGTTAATTTCTTTACTTTGATTTGAAATGCTAACATTCTTTCAGTGATATAATAATGTAACAGACTTAAGGATTACTCATGATCTTAAAGTTTTTTCCTTACAAGTTCATTTAATGATTAAAGTAATACATCTAGATAACACCTTTGTGACTGAAAAATGATAATTATTGAAATGAATGTTACACAGTTTGATAATGAAATAACTTGAAGATGTTTATAACTAAAACCAATAAATGAGAAAAAAAACTGAATTTTATGCTTGAAAATAAATTCTCCTTAAATAAATGGAAGAAAGAAAGTGTCTTCAATAGTTGTGAATAAGGGAGAAATTAACATTGTTGGATTTAAAAAAAATTGATGCAATAACTACAATGAGCATATTGCAAATATGTTCATGTAGAATCATGGAATAAATATATATATAAAACAAAATTTCTCTAATGTTCAAGTAATAAAAAATTGAAATTCAAAGGTAAATCACATGCAATGAAAAACTTGTAATAAATTACTTATTAACCAACATTAAGGATTCCTGAATCATTACAATTTCAAAATATATTATCCATTACATTCAATGTATGAATTTCTCTTTTGTTGTTTTTAAAATGCCTTTTTAGACATTTATAATAATTCTTTTATTAATTATTTGTTATTTCTTTTTATGTATTCTACCAGCTTTAATTTTTAAGTTCTTCTTTATTTCCGGTTTTTTGAAATTTTGAAACATAGCTTCCATTGCTGTAGTAAACTTTGGATATTTACATAAATTATGAAATTTTCTATATACCACAATAGCCACTATAGCACTATCCTTTCTATTGTAAAACACATTTAAATAGTTGGATATATATTAAGCTCAAATTAATAATCAAAGAACTGCTGACTCTCCCTATTTCTTAAAAAATAAAGAATAAATAGTATTTACTTTTATGTATATATAAGAAATTTGCATTTTTAATCTAATTATGTTAATTTCCTTGAAAGCATGTGACAGCTCTGTCAAACATTTCTCCAATTTCTGATATGAATTTACTTTTATTGAAGTCTTTGTCTCGTCATGTTTCCTAAAGCCTATATATAAAATTTTGTTCCATTCCCTTAAGTTTAGATTTATCAGGCCTTCAATCAGGAAAAGTTTTTTTGGGTCACCATATATTTGCTGTCAAATTTACTATTAGATGAGAAAGTAAATTACTTTCCTGTGAATTAATCAGTGAAAATTTTGTTAATCTCTTTCAATTTTTCTGAATTTACTTTACACTTTGAGATTTGTTATTATATTATAGTATTGATTTCTGATGTAATCGTATAGTTTCGTTCTAAAAATGATGACTTATTTTGAGGAAATAATAAATTATATGAGAATTATATAAACATTATATTCCTTTTTCATTTGTTCAAGAAATTTCTGATATGAACACCACTTCAAAATGAATATTTTAATCTAAGTATATTTTGTATATATTTTGAAATAATCTGCATTATAATTGTGAATATAATTTTTTTTTTCATAACCTGAGTAGATTCTTTTCAAAGAAATTTTATATTCTCTTTTGTTTTCTTTTTTTATAGGTTGGAACAAGTAATTGGTTCTCTCATGAATTTATGCAACATTTTAGGAACAAAATCTGATAAGAGGCTTTTGAAGAATCAGACCCTTGTGACAATTGTGACTATTCTTTTATCACAAAATTTGGTTTGTATTTCTGTTTTGTTATAGTATTTGTTTGCCACTCTTTTACTTTATTTTAAAAATTTCTTATTTCAATCTACCCATTTTTTAAAAATTCAATTATTTTCTAATTGTGTGAAAAACTACAAATTAGGTATTTTTATTTCCAATGCTGTTAAGATTACACATGTCTAAAATAAAGGCTATGCCGGCTAAATTTCATATAATTTCCATTTAAAACTCTATAATCACTGAATGCATTTTTACATGCTTTTTTTTCTCTTTCTGCTTTATGTGTTGCTGCTCAGACATGATTTGAAAGAAAGCCTGAAAAAGTATCTAAGTGAAATTTTCATTTAAATCCCATGAAGTGGAAAACAATTTGTATTTAAAAAACTCATTTCCTGCTCTTTTCTCAGAAGATGTATTTCATATATTTACACTTATATTATGAGATTATATTTCATGATTGTATTGTTTCAATATTAAATGTTTTTTCCCCTCATTTCAGGATACTTCTAAACTGATAGTGAAAGTGAAGGCTTTATTGTTAGAAATAATTTATAGCAGTTCAGAAGATTCAACTGTCTTATCTACAGCCTGTAAATGCCTTGAAGAACTAGAAGAATTTTCTCCTGTAAGTTTTCACATGGAATAATTAATTCATTTTTGATATCTTCATTGATATGTCAACACAGATGATCCTTGACTTTCATCAGAATTTTATTACAAGGCATCCTTTTCTAGGTTAAAGTTTCTTAATTTGTCCCTTAATAGTTTTCAATTTTGACTTGATTGTCAACCAATATTAGTATTAGGTGTCCTGCACATTTAAAACTCTGCATTCCAAAATATATATATATTATCTAGTTCTTTGTATTGTTTGTAAATTACTAGGTTGGTTCTTTTCTAATAATTATGCATGAAATAAAAATATCTTTTGAATATAAGCAATCATATTTAGGATTTAGCAGAAGGCTGGTTTAAAAAGGCACCAATAAGTAAACGTTTTTATATATATTTCTTAATTGTTTTAGTTTTAGGTTTTTTTTAAAAATATTCTTTTGGGATCATATGTAATCAAATTCCTCAGAATGGTACTGATAGGGTTTTCAAATTTGATACGATAACCCTGCATCCATGCAAAGAGAAGATATGTTTTTTTCCAGGAAAGAAATTGTAAAATTCATAACTGAAAATAGAAAAAAGCTGATACCATGAAATATATAATTTTACAATATATCAGACATAATTTTTCATTATAGCAATTGTTTGTGGTTCAAATTTAATACAATCAGTATATTTTTTAAATCATTCTTAGCGTTGTTTTTTTTAAACATTCTATTGTTAATGAATAGAAAGTAATAAAACAAAGAAAGAAAAAAAGAAAAGAAGGCTTAATATTTGTTATGGAAACAATGGAAAAACAATTGATTCAATAACTAATTTTTGCTAATAATATGTAGAACTTGAATTCATTTGATCTTCCTTTTTGACATTTTGACTCATATAACATTTACATTTTAATTTTACTTTTCGATAAATACAATCTTTTTTTAAGCAAACAGGCATTTTAATTTTAAAATGATAATTAAATTTCATATTGTAACTTTTATTTCTTGTTATGTATCCTTTTATATCCTTGTTTTTATGTTTTTCATTTACAGCAAAAAAGGCATTAAATGTAAGTCCCTTTTACCTTTTTTTTGTTTTAATCTTCTAAAAGGGAATTTAAATGTGCATTCAATGTTAATCTAAAATTCTTTTTTACAACAGTAAATATCTATTGTACTTTCAGGGGAGTTTGGAATCTGAAATGACAAAAATATCTTTAACTTGTGAGAAAGAAATGTCTCCAGCCTTTCAGAGTTATGCACTGTTACTTAGTGTTTGTCTCAAACACTTTACTGGAAAATTAAATTCTAAGTAAGTGAAAGGTTTTTAAAAACTGATTTCATTTTTAACCATTCAGAGGATCTATAATATTAATTATTATATATATGTGCGTGTTATAGATTATCTTTAGACTAAATGCAATCATTTTATTCAGATTTGATGTATCTGCAATCACTTTATTCTTATTTGATCTATCTGCAATCACTTTATTCTTATTTGATCTATCTGCAGATATAGTTTTCAATGTTGTTTTAATTCATTGTGTGTTCCGAATTGAAATGGGGATCAATAATAAAAAGGCTTCTAGAGTGAATCTGCTCAAATGCCCCTTTCCTATATATATATAATGATATTTTAAAAGTTAAACTGAATTAATTTCTCAATTCCTAGCTCAATTTAGGCCATTTTAACTTTATACTAAAAATATTCTCTAATTTCATAATCCAATTGCACATTATCTATTTAATTAATTCAAGAAACACTTTTTAAAGTTCTTTAGTCAGCAATTTCCACAGTGCGAGTGATTGATAAAAGTTGCTGACCTAAACGAATAGTTATACAAAATGATCCCTGTGTTTCCCCTGCTTTGAGAGTCACATATTAAGAAATCCAATGAGAATCTTACTAATATATTAGTACTGTAAACAATATTTTCCTTATCAAAATATTTTATATAACATGAGAGAAAATTCATTTCTTCCTTTTCTGTCACTTCTGCTTGGCTGTACTGCTTGTATATACACCTGCCTTTCTCTGGAGATGAAATAAAGTGAACTTAACTCTCATCTCATCTACAATGTCTTCTAACTGTAATCTGCTTCCAAAATTTTAAATCTTTACATACGTGTATGTCCATTGTTATTATATGACATCTATTACTATGCACAGGAAAAAGGAAATAGTTTTTTCATGTACATGCTTTTTCAGCAACTTACAAATTTGCAGTTGTTAATCTCAACAAATTTAACTCTTAATGTGCAATTCAGTAAAATTTCATATAACACAGCAGCTTTCATGTAATTCTGATTTCACATTTCTGGAACTACAACTTGCATTATCTAATACAATACAAATATAACCTGGCTGTATGACATCCCAATTAGATACTAAATATTTCATATTTTTCTTATGAATTCTCTTGAATCTAATATATGTTCTTTAATATTATGTATGTTCAATAGAATATATAGGGAATATATTTTAATTCAATGAAATTTTGTAACTGGAATTCCTATAAAGGTAGGGAAAGATCCTTGGCACTTTTTCAATTATAGATCTATAGCATCACTGCTGCTAACTGCTTTTGTAAGTTATTTGGGAGGGGGAATTATTTACAATTGATTTATTTTTTAGAGAAAAACCATTGTATTTTGCCTATCCAAAGTATTTTTCTAAAAGGATGTTTGATTGTTGGTAATAGGGTATGTAGCATCATTTAAAATTAGTAAAAACTATTTATTTTTATTGGTCCTTATATGAAAGCCTTAAAAATGTTCGATTTTTAAAAAAATCCATGTGCTTAGATTTTACAACTGATAGAGAGAAAAGAAATCTCATTTTGCCACATTAGTTCCTGATTATAGATTGTAATTTTTTTAGAATGTCGGATCTTTCAATGTTTACCAAATTTCAATGAGTCTAGAATATGCTCGCCATTAGTAAATTCCTTAAATATTTTTACTTCAATTATTATTTGTGTAAAAGTTTAGAACTTCTTAACTATATACCAGAAAATGCATATTCCATTCATTGTGGACTTCCAAAAGTGAATACACTGAGTGATGTAAGGCTTTCAAAATCTGATCTCAAGATTGTGCTCTAGTTTTCTGATTCAAACCTTTGAATAAAACATTTTTGGAAATATGTCTGTCCCTCTGATAAATGTTTGGATTTTCTTTAAACAAGATACTGGGAAAATTTATTTATTCCAGTGGATAAACTTCTAAAGTAAACACACTGATTAGTTGACGACTACCAAGAATCAAAGTAAGCCAAAAAATATTCAGAAAGAATTGTGTATATTAACATCAGCTTATTCAAAATATAACCTATTTATTGTGGATACAGGGACTAAAAAACTCTCGACCAATAGCATAAAGAAAAGAAATTTAGAATCTGATTTCTTGATTGTTTTGCTGAATAAAAAATCTCATAGAAAAGAAACTTTCTCAAATAGTGTATAAAGTTAATGCTAAAAAAGTTGGATTAGCTAGATTTTTCCTCATTTATGAAATCTAATCCATCGCAAAAAGCTTTTATTGAGAAAATTTAACTATTAAAAGAAATTGACTGTGAAATGTTTAAAAAGTAACAGTTGTTTAGGTAAATACATAAACAAAGGTTACTTTTGTTACCTTTGTTTATGTAATTACTAAAATTTACAGATTTTTGTATCTTAGATTTATTTATTTATGTATTTAATCTCTCTTTTTTCAAAAAATTGAAATGTTAATGATGATTACTGATGCAATGTTTTTGCCTAATATTGATAACTGTATTCTAATTAGGTAATTTTAAATATGCATTGAAAGTGTTTTAATAAGATTTTTTAATGCTTGAAAATATTTCAAACAATTTCATTTCAACACTTGTAAAAATATTGAGCAATTATTAATAGCATTCTGTGGTTTATATATATATGTAAAATAGGACAATTTCTTGCCCAACTTAAATTAATTTAATCCAGAACACATGATTTTTATCATTTTTTTTAAAAAAATTCATATATAAATATAAAGAAAGAGAAAGAAAACTTGATGTATGAATGTTTTCACTCCTAATTTGACTTGGGGATTAGTAATAAAAGTGGTAAATTTGGACATCTTGCATTCCTCTGTTGTGTATATTATGATACTCTCCCCCTCTCAACACCTTTTTGTTTAACACGTTAACAAAGTTTAAATTCTGCTAACCTGTTAATAATTTATGATAGATTGTTTTTATTTTAGTATCTTTATGATAATAACCATTTTTGTTTATTTATTATAATTCATGGCTGTATACTATCCTTATCTTTTGAGACTTTTATGAAAATTAAAGCGTGTATAATAAATGCAATAAAAGCCAAGTGAACATCGTGAAATAGATAGGAACATGGTCAATTATATATGATGAAGAATTAATATTAATCGAATATTTTTAAATCATAAATTTTATATCCTGTTATTCAGTAAATGAGTTAATTATATCTGTTAAATCAATTTGCATTTGACCATATTCAGCTCTGCAATATTAGGCAGCAGCTTTATTGAAAATTTGCCATTGAATAATAGATCTGATTTTATATTAATGGCTTTTTAAGACATGCTGTATATGTTACATGCTACTAAATGCGTATGACTTTATGTTTAAATATATAGTTTTATATTTAGTGGTTGGAATTTTTTTAATGTAAATTGTCCTATATATAAATCTTTATATTTTTTAATGCAATTAAAGAAATTTTAAGTTTTAATATTGTGTTTAGCATTTAGAAAAGGTTGATATGCTAGAAATTTAAAACATATTAACATATTATTGAAAAAAGAGTTAAATATTTAATTATTCTGTATAAGCTTGCTGTATTATTTATATGTAATCTTCAGAATCTTTTTATACTGATTCAATTTTTTTTTTTGAATTACATTCTTATAGGAAAAGCTCTTCAGAAAAAAAAGAAGAAATTTCAGTGAGTATATCAAGCTGTTGTTATAATTTTTGTATTAATTAATTATTAACATTCTTTAAAATGCCTGCATTTACAGCGTAAGAAAAGTAACGGTGCTGTCTCTCCATTTGCTGCTCTCTTGTTTGAACTTCTGCCATATATGACTCATGCTGCTAGTTATCGAGTTCTAAGAGACTTATTATACGTTGTACAGCAAACACCAGAACTTTCACCTACGGTAACTATAATATCCACTTTATATTTTTCAAAAAATTATTGACATTGATTTCTTTTTTAAAAAACTCTTTAACCATGAAAATGTTTTGTTTAATTTTTAATTCATTTTTGGAAGAAATCCTACAAAATTTTGATTAGATTTAATTTCTAGTTCTATTATATCTATGCTATATTTGGCGATTGACCAAATATCACATGTATAGGTTGGACCATAGATAACAACTAGACCAAAATTTGGACTGTATTCTTCCCATATATCCATTTGAATCTGTATGGGGAACTGCTTGTGTGTGGGATATATTTGCTTGTATATCAGTGTTTTGAATTATTTTTTTATGTACTATTCTTAATTTTTCACTTGTGGTTCTTAGAATAAAATTTTCTTTTTAAATGAATTTCTAAATTTACCAGTTTGCAAATAATAGGGGAAAATTAAGCTGAAGCATTTTTTTATCAATAGAGTTAACTGACTTATGATTCAAACCTTTTTATTCTTAAACAAAGCAAACATTTTTGCACATAAGATTTCTAAACATTGTTACTCATTTCGTGCAATTGATTAGTCTTAAGTTAAAATATAATTTATATAAAACTGCTTTATTTTGAAGTATACGTATAATTTTACTATCTGGAGAAAAACTAAATAATTGAAAATCTATAGAAGAAAAAATATGCATACATACAAATATGTATGTATTGTTATTCTGTTTTTTTTTTTTTTTTTTTTATTTTTTATTTTTTTGCTTTAAGTATTTAAATAATAGTAGTAATTTTTTGTATTTTACTGCATTGTTTTTGTTTGAATATTTTAATTTTTTTAAATTTAAAAAGTAATTATAATTTGTACTGTAAGAGTAATGCATGGAAACAGACTCCAACAATTTAAAAGAATTCAATAGACAACCAATTATACAGTACATCACACAATTACACAACAATAATTCTCTATTTAGTCAATATTTAAATTGACAGCTTAACATAATTAATTTGCGAGATCAGTGAGTTTAACATGCTCACAAGCCTGCATGCTGCCGTACTTTGGATTGTTGGTAAGGGTGGCACTTAGTTTGCATACTGTCATTCTTAATTATTAGAGAATGTTACAGTTGGAAGGGGTTGGCATTTGGTTGATGCATTGGCATTATTTAAGAATGTCACAGGACTTAAAATCCTTCATGCCTACTTCCAGAAAATTATGTGATTACAATGGGACAACGGCAAATGTTTGTTTCGTTGAGACATTCGTTGGTCATTGTTCCAATGATGTCTCAACTTTTCATACGAGGACAATACAGGGACAACAGCAGAGAGGTAACGATTGCATGCAATAATTAGCCTTGTGTGAACCCATCTTTATGATGTGGAAGTAAAATTTTTGTCTTGAACCAATCAAATGAAAAGTTTTATATTTTCCTAGCTGATTGTTATAATTGTAAACTCATTTGTAACCATTTTGCACTTCAAAAAATTTATAATTTTTTTTAATGAAAAACTTTTAAGCCTTTTCTTTTGATTGTTTTTTTTATAACATTCATAATTTTAAAAAATCATTGCTTATATTTAAGATTCTTTTTATTTATCCATATTATGCTGTTAATTACAGTAAAGGTATAAATAAAAAAAACAATTCATCACTTTTTTTAATACTGTGTTTTTGATAGATTCTGACTGAAGCATTTTTAAATTTCTGCATTTGACTATTTTTATTTGAGTGAAATCTTATTTTAATTTATTTACATATATTAAAGTGATGGATATATTTAATGATAATCAGTATCTCCTGATTACTTTTACTATTTTGATTTCTACTTTTATGATTAAATATCAGAATTAAAGGAATGTTTACCATCATATTAACAGAAATAATTATGATCATGTTTTAATTTTGGCATAGTTAAACCTTATGAAAAAGCTTGCTTTTCTGGTAAAGATTAGAAATACATACTTTTCATGCATAAGATTAATAACCCCTAATTTTTTTCTTATTTAGTCTTTCAAACTTTATCTGCAAAACCTAATGCTATCCTCAGATGTGTCACTTTTTCACCTTGCTTTTGACTTACTGGTAAGAAAGTGTTAATTGCTTTATTTTTATCAACATAAAGTATGCAGTTTTATTTTGTAAAAAAATAATTTAAAATCAGTCAAATAGTAAATTAAGAAACATATTTATTATTGCACAGTTCTTGCAAGAAAGAAAATTGCCTCAATTAATTTTTCATAAACGATATCAGCAACTAATTTTTTCAGAAACATTATGCAGTGTTTACTATACTATGTTTGAGCATTAATTTATTTAATATTTGTAGAACTTTTTGATTGAATCGAAATAATAATTTCTTGTAATTGTCTTTCTTAGTGAAATTTTTTGGAACTGTGAATTGTGATCAACATTCTCATTAAAATAATTTTGCAGTCATCTTCACTTTTACAAAAAAAAAAAAAAAAGTCTTATGTTATTATGCAGTACTAATTATACTCCTCCATTTATTCCAAATCTGCCATTCTTTTTATTTAAATCTAATAATCAATGGGATATGAATATAAGAAGCAATGAAAATTATTGTTTTAAAATGATGATTAATAATTTGTCAATCTGCAGTCAATAAATTATCATAGCCACTTTTTTTTTTGTAAATTTTTTAAAGCTACTTTTGTTAAAAACTCTGTACAAAGCATTTTTATATTATGATCAAGAGGTTTTAGATAGGTTTATAGTAATTTATTTATAGTAATTTACTTAGGGTTACATTAAATAAATTAATGATTAAAATTGTAAATCATTTTATATTCTTTTTTTCTCTTTTTGTGTTAATAATAAGTTTAAAGCTAATGAAGTATTTTTTATATTAAAATATATCAATTATGATTAATATTTTTTGTGATGTGTAATAACATTTTGTAATTTTAAATACTTTTTATGTCATGTTCTCCCCTTGTCCCTCAACTATGTCTTGGAACTGTTTCATTTTTTTTTATTACTCTTAAATGTTAAACCATTAATCTAACAAAAATAAATAGCTTAATGTACTTTTGGAAATCTTCAGAGGTGAAAATGATTCCTTCCTTTGTTTCTTTTTTTTTTTTAAGGATGCTTTCCATTCAGATTTATTTTCGCCTCAAGATGAAAAATTCCTTTACAAGCAACTAGTAAAACTGTCTGCACATCCATGCCTTACATCATCTCACAGATTGCTGTTTTTGGATTGGTTGAAGAGCTGCATCATGAGCAACAAAAGTGTAAGTGTCTAAAAAAGTGCTTAATGTTTTCTACTACAATTTTTTGACATTTTTATGTTTTTTTATAATATAATAGGGTCAGTTCATATCCATATAACAATTATCAATAATGATTCATGTATATATACATTATTGTCTGTAAATATATATATAGGCATAATATAATTTTTTTCCTTAGTTGTCATTATATTACTTTTGATATTTATTATAATTAATTCTGATTTTATTCTTATTATTTATTTTATTCTGATTTAAGGATGTATGATTAACCCTTGTCCAATACATATAACTTTAATTTTTAACTTTGGTTTTTACTTTTTAACTTTTTAGTTTGGTTCAGAGGGTTTTTGGACTTTTCTGTTATGAATGCATATACTTTTTTAGTTGATTATAAACTATAATGTTGATGCAATAATGATATTTTGTGGATTTAAGGAAATAGTTAGTCACTGAAAGAAAAACTTCTTATAAAATTCTTTAATGATAATAATGTAAATTTTAAACAGATACTTGGTATTATTTGGATTAAAATATTTTTATGTCTTTGCTTATATATATATTAGAAAGTTTGAAACTTACTATGATAAAGTACTTCAAAATAATGTTTCACATTTTCGTGTTCTGTTATATTTTGGCTCCCATTTCCTATGTCATATCCCATTTGTTAAGGATATTTTAATTCAAAAATATAGGTCCTTTGCATTGGATGTATTATGAAAAAGTTCAACAGGCTCAATTAAAAAAAAACTTATTTTGCATAAAAATCCAATACACAGACATAATAAAATCATGCAGAAGTTTATACAAAAGCTGATTGTAGTAAACAGGAATAACAAAATCGGTGGTAACACATAATTGTAGCAACAAAAGCGCTAAGAGAGAACTTGTAGAAGAGAGATTTCACACAACTACTTGTGCTTCTTGAATCATCTGCTATTCAACCGCTGTCAATTTGCGACTGACTTAGTATTCACTTTTATTCTAACTACCAGTTTCATCTCTACTTTTTATAGTTTCTCTGATAGGGAAAACAATATTCTAGAGAGAGGGCAGAATCTCCAATTTTGTCGCTTAAACGCGATATTAGTGACACATATCCATTCATTTGCCATTACTATTTCTGTAAATTGTTTTCCTTTCCAGGAGACTTATTGTTCTGCAAATAAATATTACATCTTCATGTTGCATCATTTTTTAGTCTCCTATTTTCGAACAACCTGATCATTTTCATATAATAATATTTTACGAACATTTGTGATTTCATTTTTTTCTCTTTTTTTCCTGTCTTCATTTCTGCAGTAACAAACAAGTATTCCTTTAAACAATGATTTTTATTGCCATCATTATGTTGTTATACCATTCTATGTTTTTTTAAAAATTGGCTTTGCTTCATTTCTTGGAGGGTTTTTTTTTTCTTTCTTTCTTTCCCCTTGGAATAAAACACACAACTTAGCATCTTGGCATCTATCTAGTGAAATAGAGAATTGCAAATTTGAATGACTTAAAAAAATTGTTATCCGTTAAAAATTTGTAAAGAAATAGAATAAAATATTGTCAGAAAAAATAAATGAATAAACATCAAGGATTGTTGTGTGTATAGATTACAAAAATAAAAAGCAATCTTCCAAATTATGTTCAGAATAAAAAAAAAATTAAAAAATCAAATTATTACAAATAAATTGATTTCATTAAAAACAGATGTTTTTAAATGTGATATATAAATCATTTTCATATAATAAGTATTCAAGACATTTTTAGCAGATTTTTGAAGAAGTTTGTTCTAATTTTGAAAGTTGAAAAAAGCCATTGTTGACCTGGAAATGGACCCCAGAAGGGCATATGCAAATTTCATGTCAGTTTACGTTTTCATAGGCATTTTCGACAGACACACGGCAAAGGTTTTGATGGCGTTTTTGTATTTTCTACTTTGTGCTATTAAATAATGAACTTGTTTAATGATTTGATCATTTTTTTTTTTTCAAATTTAAGGAAGAATTCTTATGAGCAATTGTGTGAATATTTGTCAACTGGAAACTTTAGAAATATCTGTTATTAAACATGTAACTTTTAATAATTATTAATCTTTTCTGTATCTTTAGAATTAATTACTTTTCTTTTACATCCAAAAATTTTTTTACAATATAATTTTTGGAATTATTTCTTTCTAGAAAAATACCATTTCTTATATGCCGGATACCTTTACCTTAATGAAATTGAAAGCAATTATTTAGTATATCCATGTATAAATAATGAATAAATTTTCATCTATATTAATAACTTTTTTCAGGATTACTTCTCTTCATTATCTCATTATCCTGATCTTAAAATTCTATTGCCTTCTCCATTTGATGGTCCTTTGACACAAGAGAAAAAGTCCCGTGTTTTGGCACTTTGTATACCTTTCAATACGAAAGAGAGTAAGTTTCTTTCATCTCTCGAAAAATTCAAGTTGTCATTTTGAAGAAATACAATAAATCATACAGCATTTCAAAAGACTATGTAGTTATATACAATCAGATTCCTCTGTGGCAAAAAGCACAATTTATTTTATATAACTGCAAATAAGAGATAATAAGAAATTTCATAAATTTACTAAAAAAAGAGTAGAAATTTCATGATGCTAAACCATTAAAAATACCATTACAAATAACTTAATCTCTTATTAAGTCAAAATGATCTCTATTTACAGAATTCGTAATGTTACACATGTGTGTGCATTTGATCATAAAGTTAATTTCTAATTAAATATATTTATTATTGATGATAGTATTTTCTGCAATTGATATAAGATATTATTTTAGAGATTTCTAATTTTTTTAATAAATTTATTTTTAATTTTTAATTGCTTTTTAAAATTAAGAAATCTTTAAAAATTGACTAAAAATTGTACAAAAAGGAATAAGTTAACTAATATAACAGCTTCTAAATTGGTGACATCTAATGAATGAAATAATTTCGAATACTTTATTTAATAATTTTATTACATTTAATTTATTACCACAAAACTTTTAATTCAAATAGTGTACTGTTATTTCTTTTTATTAATGATCTGACTGTTATCTTTATTAAAATGACATTCCTTTTTTTTTTTTTTTTTTTTTTTTTTTTTTTTAAGATTTAGCTACTGACTTTTTAAATGAAACTGTCAGTGGGTTAATGAAGTGCTCCTTATTATCCGGTGGAACAAAGGCTGCTCCTTCTTTGTTTAGAATTTTGTTTGTATATTTTTCTTCTCAAAATTCTGAGCTGATGCATAATTCTATGTATAGGTAAGATATATCATGTGAAATTAAATACTTAGTTTTTCTAAATATTGGGGATTCAAATTTTCGTAATTAACTTTATGGATATTATTATTATCATTGTTATTTAAAATAAAATGTTGATTTTTTTTATTAAACCAAATAGAAAAAATACAAGAATTGAAAACTTATATAAAAATTTAAAAACTAATTTTATGTGATCATCTGCTTTCTAATCATTTGCTCACTAGAATTTAAAATTATTATTTATATAATTAATGTTAATTAATAGATATTTGTAAAGTTAATGTTTAGGATTCTACTGATCCTGTTTAAAGATATTTTTATTTTCTATATTACACAGTATATCTATCTTATCACAATAAGATAGATATAATAATCAATAGAAATTTACTAGAAATAGACATATAGTTCTAGCTTAAAAAAGGATTTAAATGACAAAAGGAACTATATTTTATAGTATTTGAGTAAATAAATACATTTCTGAAAACTTTACAAAACAGAACTTTTTATACAGTCTTCAATCCTATCAATCACACTTAATAAAATATTCTTGACACTGTAACTTTAAAAAAGTTATTCTTCTATGATAAAAATTGACCAAGTTATGAAATGTTGAAAATCACTATTTTAAACGAATTTTACTATACAGTTCTCTGGTTCAGTGACTTGAGGGGGTTATTTGCAAATTGAATTATGTATTGTTATGTTGTTTTTTAAAATAAGTTTGTGCATGGCTTATACAGGTTAAACAGCTTTACTCCCAGCGTAGTTTCGAAACTATACACAAATGTGAAAATTCATTTTTTTAGAAATACATCTAATGACTTAAATCTAATTCTTATCATATATCTATATAAATGAAAATGGCATAGGTATAGTAAAATTATCCATTATATAAAAAATATTTTGGGATCTGTTTGTCTCATCTATTAACGAATTATTAATAAATGTTTGTCTGTATGTCTATTATTTGGTGCTGTACTGATCATCCGATTCCGATAAAATTTGACAACATATTGCTTGCGCTTATGTGAAGGTTATTGGCATAATAGAATCATCAAAAGCTTAAAAAATATTTTCAGATCTATTTACTGCATCTATTGACAATGGATTAACCACCAAATAACTACCCAAAGAGATGCAACAGATTCAGTAAAGATGCTAAATTCAAGCTAGACGTTAATATTTTGTAGCTATTTTATGTAAATGCAGTGTAAGTTTTTCTCTGAGGTAATAGTTTTGTTAGAAAGTACATAAGAAAGTTTTAGGGGAACCAATACTATAGGTTTGAAATTTTAGCTAAATATTTAATAAAATGTTAGCGTTTTTTTGTAGTAACTTTAGAATATATTATAGTAGAAATAATTTTACACCATCTGACTTTTCAAAAAATTATCTTTTCAGCTATTTTAAAGATTTTATGGTATAAATATATTTTCTATGTTTGACCAACTTTAAAAGAAAATATTTTAATCACATTTTGTAACATTAAAATTGAGAATTCTGAACAATTATTAAACAAATCACAATAATTTCTTTTCGTTACCATTCTGAAAGAACACCAAGCTTTTCTATTCTAAAAGAATAGACAAATATAAGACATAAAAATGAATATTTGTTTATAGAATAAAATAATGAAAATAGAATAAATTCTATTTTTGCTTTTCCTTTATATATTCTTCAATTTCAATGAACGAATTCAATACTGACAAGAAAATAAAATATTCATTCTTAATTAAACAAAATAACCAATTCAAATTCCAAACAATATTTTCAAGATTATTTCTTCTGCAGCAGCAATGAACCGGGTAACAACTAGTGTGTGTGTATATACACTGATGGAAAAAAAAATCCCAACACCAAGAAAAAATTATTGTACAGTAATAAAATTTTAGGAATACATTTGTCTAGGTAACATATTTAATTGATTAAAGTTTCAAGATCACGGGTAGAGCTATTGGCGAGAAGAGCCATTTCAAATGTGAAATGTTGGTACATTAGTAACCGGTGTCACCGCCAGAATTTTGAATGCGAGAATGCAAACGTGCATGCATTGTGTCGTACAGGTGTTGGATATCAGTCTGTGGGATGGAGCTCCATGCCTGTTGCACTTGGGCGGTCAGTGCAGGAACAGTTAGTGCTGGTTGTGGATGACGCTGGAGTTGTCGTCCAATGATGTCCCATACGTGCTCGATTGGAGAAAGATCTGGTGATCTACAGGCCAAGGCAGCATGTCGACACTCTGTAGAACATGTTGGGTTACAACAGCGGTATGAGGGCGAGCGTTATCCTGTTGGAAAACACCCACTTGGATGCTGATCATGAATGGCAGCACAACAGGTTGTATCACTAGACTGACGTACAAATTTGCAGTCAGGGTTCGTGGGATAATCACGAGAGTGCTCCTTCTATCATAGGAAATTGCTCCCCAAACCATAACTCAAGGAGTTGGCCCTGTGTGTCTAGGCCGCAGATAGGTCACTAGCAGGCGTTCACCTGTCCTCCTTCTAACCAACAAACGGCTATCACTGCGACCAGGGCAGAACCAGCTTTCATCAGAAAACACAACAGATCTCCACTCCGTCCTCCAATGAGCTCTAGCTTGACACCACTCACGTCGCAAACGGCAGTGGTTTGGAGTCAGTGGAATGCATTGTACAGGGCGTCTGGCTCGGAGCTGTCCTTGAAGTAACCGATTTGTAACAGTTTGTTGTGTCACTGTGGTGCCAACTGCAGCTCGTATTTCAGCTGCAGACGCAGTACGATTAGCCACAGCCATACGCCGAATACGATGGTCTTCCGTCTCAGTAGTACCATGTGGCCGCCCGGAACCTGGTCTTCTTGAGGCAGTACCTTCCCTTGATCACTGCCGCCAATACTCATGCACAGTGGATACATTCCTGCCAAGTCTTTCAGCAATATCGGGGGGGGGGGAACCCACCTTCTCGTAGCCCTACAACACGACCTCGTTCAAACTCAGTGAGCTGTTGATAGTGGCTTCTTCGTCTTCTCAGAGGCATCCTTGACTAACATTAACCCATTACGTCAAATCTCAACTGTAAATAACGATCACGAACCTTACTGCGCTTATTTAAAGCAAACCTCATTGGCATGTTCATAGTGTCGCTACTAGCCCCACACTTACGCGCGTAGCTCGAAATTTGAATCGACGTCATCTTTCAGATGTATAAACACGCCTACCAAATTTCGTTTATCTAGCACAGCTCCTTTCTAGTGTTGGGATTTTTTTTTCCATCAGTGTATATATATACGATATTAATAAGAGTGTAAGAAATTGCTATTTTCTTATCCAACCTCCTTTCTAATTTTTAATTTCAGGGCAGTGTAATTTATGGAAAAAGTTCTTATTTACTTATATGTCATTGCTATTTATATTTAGGTTACTTTCTGGGATAATGAAAACATCTCCACATCTTATGCCTTATGCTTTGAGTTTCTTACAATCAGTGAAAAGTGAATGTCAAGAAAGGTATTGAAAGTTATTTTATGTTCTTCAAAAAATATGTAATAATTTTTCTCAAATACATTATATTTTAGTTATTGTAAATTATTTATTCTTAATATTGAATAAATTTAGTTATTCAATATTAAGAATAAATTTATTATTAATTAATTTTTATTGAAAGTATTAATTATTTCTTAAATGCTGAAAAACTCGTTTTCTTGAACATGGACATGGTCATTAAAAATATGAGGTATGTGTAATGTTAGAATCTGCAATCTTTTCTTGCATAGTTAGTCACATAGTAAGGAAGAGAAATTTTCAGACAATATTAACAGACACCAAGTTAATAACCATGAAAATGAAAGTTCAGAGAAATACAAAAGTTTTGCTTGTATTCCTATTAGGAACTGAGATCCAAAAATTCTTTTAGGATATTCCATGTCCTTTCGGAGAAATCTACATAAATGCAAGAAGCTAAATATAGTCAATCATATGAAGCCAGTCAGTCATTCTCTCTTTAAATTGTTATGGCTCTGTGAAGGGATTGTCGATTTTTATTGCGTTGTTGAGGCTTAATTAACAATTTGTATACCTTTTGGGGGGTGCATTGCTGTGTGTGTGTGTGAAAGGAAGTGTTATTATCCATTCTCAAATCTCTTGGATTTATTACACTATATACTCCTTAGATGATATTTGCTAAACAATATGTCTAGTTTATATGATTAATTATTTGATATTTGTATTAGGTAGGTAGTTTTAGTCATTGCTTTATTATTATTTTGTGATTGCAGTATTGCACTCTATCACTGAAATGCTTTCCCTATCCCTTTGTAACTGAATGAAGAAAAAAGAATATTTATTTATTTCAGCGTTTCAGTATAAAAGTTGTCTAAGACATTTATAAACTTTTGTAAATTCATGAATATGTTAGCGATTAATGTTGTTTAGTTGAAATTGAAAGAATTTGTAAATAGAATAAGAAATTTCCCTGTTGTTAAAATATTTCATTCCCTATAGGGTGATTCGTTATATTAAAGCAGTAATGTATCATAATTGGTATGAAATTGCCCAATGTCAGCTTCATTTGATAATTATCTTATGGTTTTTAATTATTATTTTGAAATATAGTCAAATTATTTTATTGAATTTTCTTAGTATTAAGTGACGAATATTATATAAAATTTAAGTTTTCAGTTCAATTTTAAAATTTACTTCTTATTAAATTTAATAAAACCGTTTTTATTTATTTAAATTGGGGGTTTAAAAGTGATGAATTTTTTCTTTTCCCCAGCAAATTTCATCAACGAATTTTGGGTCATTTAGTTGAGCATATTTTAAGCATCCCGATGAAACAGTTCTGTAGTAATTTGCAGTGTTACTTGGCTGTTCTAGAAAATGCTTCTCAGGAATGTGCTTCCATAAGCAGACCAAGAGTGAGATATTAATTTTCTTTTTATATTTTAAGCTTTATAAAAAATTTCAATATGTTTTCATTGTAAATAATTTAAACATATTTAGACACAATAAATACTTTTTAAAAATATTCATCTGTGTGATTTTAATATTATTAAATCAATTCTTGTTCTTTATAAATTTGTATTGGTGTTTTATATTTGTATCATTGTAGTTTTTAGGTAACAATTATTATATCTATTTTTTTATTTGCCTTGAATCTAATAAATTTGCTATCATTCTTTTCAGAATATAGAAGTAGAATTTTTGGGAATTTTAAAATCTTAAACTAAAAATAATTCTGAAGTTGTTACTAATTTATTTATTTTGCTCTTTATTGCATGTTTCAAATTTAGTCATTGGATGTACTGGACCAGAATTAATTTATAGTAATATATCTGAATTATATCTATATATCATTTTCTCCTTCATTTTAATGATGTATTCTTTTTTTTTTAATTTTAAGGTATTTGACTACGTTAAAAACACTGATTTTCGACAACATTGGCGATTTTTTTTATTGTTATTTCTTATAGTGCAGACTTTTCTTTTTCCAAAAAATATCTTTTCTAGGAAATTAAGTCATGATCTGTCATCCAGGGTCTCACATATTTTTTAGCTAAAATTTGTCTTTCACTTAGATTTTCTCGGAACTTTAATGTTCCTAAAAGTTTTCCACTGTTAACATGCCATCTTAAAAACTAATAGAGTTATTTACGTAAAAATAGCAGCTCGTGGTTTCAATAATATGGGGAATGAAATGAACCAAAAATTTTATTGTGGGTGAAATATGTTTACATTTATGGGTTTTTTTAAGAAAAATTTAAGTTGTGAATTTATGGAAAAAGTGCATATATATGTATAATTTTACCCATAACTTCTTTGCACCTCAAATTATTTCTTAGATTTAGGTTCATTTCATTCATCATTATATTCTATAACTTGGGTGGAAAGAAAAATAGGATTGCTGCATTACAATTTTGTGTAGAATGTTAACTGTTTTGGTTAAATTTTATTAAAATTTACTACAAATCTCCCTATTTCTCAAAATATATTACGTTTTCAAATAATTATTTGTATTTATAGTGTTTCTAATTGACAATACATATAAAAATCTAAATAGCTTTAAAAAAAAAACAATTTTTTACAAAAATTTACTGTAGAATGTAGTCAGACACCTTAAGCTGATTCATATAGTAGCATGAAGTATATTTTTGTATGCTCATCAGTGACATAGTGATTGATTAAAATGTTTTAGAGTACTAAAGTGTAAGAGTTACAAGTCTGAGGAGAAAGATAATTAATTCTAATCTCAATCTGTGCTTTTAAACTGTATTAATGAAAATACATGTAGGATCGATCTTTGCTTTAGCAAGATATTGCTTATAGTTGTTTAATCGATTATTGAAGCCCCCCTTCCTCTAAGCTAAACACAAATGTGGGCCAATATCCTTTGAAAATCAGTGCTGGAAAGTGACTTATCCCAGTCTCAAATCTAAATCAAACTTTTATTTTATTATTACTGGAGTTTCCCAAGTTATTTTAATCAGTCGAAGATGATACTATGCTTTCTTTTTATCCCATGTTTTTGACTTATGAGCTAGTCTAAGTATGCTTGATTATCATAGTACTTTTGTATTTTTATTTCAGGTTGAATAATACATGAAAAAGTGTTATAAATAGGTACCTTATTATGATAATAATAATTTATTAAATTTAAAGTGTATCATAATTTCTAGTTTAATTTTTCATTATAAACTATTATGAAATTCTTTTCAGTAAAAGTTACATTCTGAAAAAGTCAAATATTTCAACCTTGTGTTTTATGAACAAGTAACAAAATTTTACTAAATTTATTAATGAAATTTTTTGAATAAATTTTTTTTCAGGCTGTCCTCAAACTTTTGCAAAAGTTACTTAATAATTCAGAATTAAATTTGAAAAATGCATGGTCTCTTGGAAATGATATGCTTTCTATTTGCCGTTCCTTTATGAAGCATCATGATGTACAGATATTTTATTATGGTAAGTTTTCAAAAAATTCAAAATACTATTTGGGTTGAGGAGCTGTGGTGGGGTGGGTTACAGTGAGTTTAGTGTACAGTTAGTATCAGGATGGTAGGTAAGACAAACAATATCATAAAACATTTGTGGTGACAACTTAATAAGCCAGTAACTGCCACTAAACAATCGGTGGTCACTTTTGTATAGTGGATAAGTTACTCGGCTGCAAATTGGAAGATCGCGAGTTCGATCCTTGGCGGGATTGAACACAATGGCTTTGGCACAATTCCAGCCAACACCTTCGTGAAATTAATGACATAGGACGTGATGAATTTTCAACAACTGTAGTGGCGCCATCTACCCGCAGCAAACGCAACCAAAGCAACGTCCTCAGACTCATTTGTCGATGCAACAGCAACTATCTCCATCAGCGACGCAAAGTCGTTGGACTCACTTGACGCAGCAGTAGCAACAACTATCTCCATCAGCAACGCAAAGTCGTCAGACTCACTTGACGCAGCAGCAGCAACGACTATCTCCATCAGCAAAGCAAAGTCGTCAGACACACGTGAAGCAGCAACAACTCTCATATGCTAGCCATAACACTTGGCGCAATAAAAATTGTTCGTCTCTCTACCGACCTCACTGGTTGGGGAGTATTGTGGTGACATCTTAATAAGCCAGTGACTGCCACTAAACATCGGTGATCACTTTTGTATAGTGGATAAGTTACTGGACTTCGAACCCGAAGATCGCAGATTCGATTCTTGGCGGAATTCAACCTACACATTGGCACAATCCCGCCAAACATTCAAGTGAACTAGTTTGTCGATCTTGTGCACTAGTAACTCTACTAATGAATCAGTCATTGTTTTTCATTACTATTATGAACTTCATCAAATAAGATACTTTATTTACGAAGTCTGCTTTTTGAACCTTCATGGGGCCTCCGTTGTTCATTTATTTGTGAATCTCAAAAATAGAATTTCTGTGAACCGTCTGAACTAGTTTATGATGTGGGTAATGATATAGTAAACGGTGCCTTCAACATCTGAAGAAGACACTGAGTCCTACTAACTTTACCAAAAAAAAACTTTCTAAGCTTCGTTAATGTCTGGAAAGGGATCCAGCTTAACGCTAGTACATTTAAATTAAGGGTTTTGAGGATAATAGACACAATGCAAAATTTTTTTAAAAAAAGAATCTAATTCGCTGGTCGGAACGGATGTTTTTATCAAAAAATAAATTTTAAGGAATTTAAATACTGATTCAGTTCCACTAAATTTCATTCGAATCGAGAACAATTTAGAAATTTTTGTGAGAAAACGGCAAACTTTCTCAGTAATGTGGATGTTCTGTCACCACGATATTCTTAGAAATTTCGGTACTTTGAAAAATCGCCAATAATGTTGCAACCAACGCCAAACGAAATATCGCCACCGGTAACCTTTTGACGATACATTTGTAAAGAAAGTTGCTCCATTTTGTCGCCTGCGCCAAAATAGCAACTGTATGCTGTCACCAAAAAGTCTGCTTGGCGAGATTTGCGCCGGTATAATGGAAAAGTACCGAAATTTCTAGTAGTCGGTAATTCTACACACAGCTGTTTGCGGTTGATAAAAAACACGGGAAATGGCCTTAAACTATTTATATACTTGGAATGTGCTAGGACAGTGGTGGGGAAACTTTTTTTAAGACGGGCCATTTGTAATAACTAGACAATCGTAGCGGGTCAAAGAATAATGCTTAATCGTTAAAAAATTTATCTGTTTTATAAACATATACATATATTATTACATACACTTACTATTTTAATAGTAAAAAAGCAAAAGGTTAGAAAATTATAAGCGCAAAATATAAAATGAATTTAGTGTAGTTCTTGAGGTGAAGTATTATCACTTTATTTTCTGGTGTCATTACTGGTTGATGGTGCATGAGAAAAAGGAAATTGAGACTATTTTATCAAAATTTCATCATAGTCCGGTTCCATTTTCGAAGCAGAAATTCTTAAAACTGATGAAAGGTGCTCATCTGTAATTCTGTTTCTTAAAGAAGTTTCCCTAAGCATCATTGTTGAAAAGGTGTTTGTTGAGGCAATGGGAGTTTTGGGGATTACACAAACAATTCCTCGAGTCACAGCGGGTCGTTGCAGATGACTGACTAAATCGCTAACTAACTGATCTTCAGGCGGCCTCGCTTGTATTTATACCTACCTGCAAGGATTGTTCAGGAATTGGAGTTTTGCGGTTCTTTTGGAAAAACAGAACAATGAATCGAAAATGCGAGAGTGTCTGGAAGTTTCGAGCGAAGAGGAGTCAGCTGTTTGGGTCGGATGGATTTGTCCAGAATTCTATTGTGTTTTGAATATCGCCGCAGGTAGTTTTTATGCGGGTCGTCACATTACGAAGTAAGAATGGTTCAAACATTCTCACGACGGCACTCTTAAACGGGCCGGATTAAAACTTTCCGTGGGCCGGACTTGGCCCGCGGTCCGTAGTTTCCCCATCACTGTGCTAGGAGATACATAATTGAAGATATAGATGCTAAAAGTTGCCTTCACTTCTCCTAATTTCTCATTTTTGTAAGAACATCATCGAATATTAAAAAGAATCGAATTTTACCTTACAATTTGGACTTTTAACTCTTTTTCAAAGTTATAAAAACAACCTGCATTTGCAAATGGTGTCACACCTGGCATTTTCCATGAGAATAACCTATTTTCAAGTCAACTTATTCATTTTTAATTGAATTAAGATCTAGTGAAGGGATAAATTTTGAGCGAAATACTTCTGCACAGTGTGGAAAGTTAAGGCACCATATTATTATTTTTTTTTTAAAAAAAAAAAAAAAAAAAAACTTTATGTAATGGGTTTTTTATAAATTTTATGAATTCCTCGAAATTATATACGACATATTTAAAAGAGATTTTTCCTAAGGGATCATAATCAAAGAAACTATCATTTAAAAAAAATCGAAAACTATGTTATTGATATGAGAAAGTTGAAAACTACCTTAAAAATGTATGAATAATTTTTGATGAGTACAGAGTAATCAAAAAAGGAATTTTCAGTTTAGATGAAACGGAATAATAATGATACAAAAGCATGTGAAAATATTGAGGTAAATAAGGACAAAATAGTTCTATTCCTTAGAATATTATAAAACTGCAAATATGGTCACCAAAGTTTGTGCTTTCAATGCTGCCAGAATATGAGTTTAGAAAATTGATTATAAATTCAATTTCTTTATTTTCTCTGAAAGAAATAAAGATTATTGCTGATGAATAAATTATTTGAACTTTAACATTGTTATCGTAAATTCATTTAATAATTTTTGTTATTTTAATGGTTTGCTCTATATATTAATAAATTATATTAGTTTCCGGTGAAATTAGATTCATATTTATTTGCAGAATTTTAACTAATGAATATTGTTCGGTTGCTATATTTGGCAATTTATTGCTTTTAAAAATTATAGTAACTGTGCTGCATACTTTAGTTCTACCTTTAATCTTCTTTTTGTTTCACTTTCTCCCCTTCCCCTCATTAAAGTATTATAGTGAATATTGTTATTTATTTTTCTTCATTTAGATTTGGCTGAAGTATTATGTTTAATAGCACAAAATATTAGTGATGCAGATGTAAAGGACAGAGCTAAGATTTATTACAGTATGCTTACTTCATTATCCAACGTAAAAGTATGTAAATTTTTTTAAGAATGGTTTTAAAAAAAACTTTCCTTTATACATATTACAATATTATATGAATTCCTTTTTGCAGATTCAAGGTATTTTTCAATTACATTCTTCAGAAAAGGATGTTTCTAGTGCCTTAAGTTCCTTTGTAACTGGTAAGTTTCATATGTACAAATTTAAATCAAGCATAATTACTTTTCTTCTTTCATTTATGATAATTGATGTTAATAACTAATAATGCATTTTATTCACTTTTATAACTGTTTCCATTCTTTAAATGGTATAATTTATTATTTTAAAATGAGTTTTACATTTTAAAACTGCTCTCTTATTTAATTTTATTAGTTAATATTATATAGAAGAAATTTTATTTAAATTTAAATGAGTTTTTATTTAGGAATTTTCCCTCTAATTAAATATTTTAATTATGAAATGTTTAATTGATTTATGATGCATTAATTTTAATGCTAATGTTAATTTAACTTTATAATTTTTTGAAATTATTGTTCACTTTATGTTATCCTAAAATATAACCTTTAATTAGGATATATTTTTATTTATTTTATTATTTATATGTGAATATTATTTTCTATGTTGTAGGTTCTTATTTTATACTTTTTATTGGATCGTAATTTCAATCCATTAGAATAATAGAATTAAAAAATACTTATTAGCAAACATAGGAATTTACAAATATTAATTATTAATACTCCAATATTGTAGAATTGAGGAAAACAAATTATCCAAACAAACACAGTAATATTATTATGATGTTTATGCCCCTGTACATCTGTGTAGATGAATAGGAATGCAATTAATTATGAATTTTAGGACACCTCTAATTAAAAACAAAAAAATTAACTCCGTTTTTTTTATTTGGAAAGATGGGGGGAGGGGGGCGAGAATTTTAACAGAGCCTTGACTTTTTTACAGTCAGGTTGCCAATTTTTTATCTGTTATAATTAAAAATTCTACCTTACTTCATTTCAGTCTCTCACAGAATCGTGCTTATAATTTTTAAAAATTTATTTCCCTTTTTTTTTATTGTAATACCTTAGCGTATTTTTAAATATGTGTAATAAATTATGTATAGATATTCAATGAAAGATAAAACGGTATTTTTCTGATTTTCTTTTATAAGGAAAGGATTCCGCTCTTATGCTATATGTGGAAATCTTTGATATATTGACTGTAACAAAATTTAATATCAAATAGCATATCATATTTCAATATTCTCTATGTTAAGAATTTCATTTGGATTAGAACCACAGCAGGCTCTTAGTGAAATTTGTAATTCCTGTATTCATATCTTATCTGTCACATTATTCTGCATTTTCAATACTTGAAATGTAATATTTTATTATAAAGAAATGTGTCATTAGTCAAACACTTCTTATTTCTTTTTAGAATTTATTAATCAAACCTTTGATATTAAAATTTGATAAAGAATTTGCTAATTGTTTTTGCATCCTCATATAATTATGCAATTATTCATAAAATTATTCTTTTTAAGCATTTTGGAAACTTAAATCATAATGCTAAATAAGATAGGTACAATGAACTGTTAATGCAAGCTATCATATTAAATAGTTAAAAAATTTCTTAAAACAGGAATAATAGAATATTATATTGTGTTATCTGATCTAGCTAGATAAGTTAGTATATGGAATGAGAAGCATCAACAATTGCTGAACTGATGAATCTCTGAAGTTTTCTTGAATTACCAATTGAAATCAAATGGTGCATTCAGAATGTAAAGTATGAATTCAGAATGTAATATTGGTATTGATTTTAGTACTCTATGTAATTATATATGACATTCATACAAAAATAACTGATATATTACATTCATATTATGTTTTTTTAACACTGGTGATAATTGTTTTATGAGGATATCAGTACAATGATTAAATTAAATGCACATCATTTTCCAAAATCTTCCTTTTTTGTTTTAAATATTTCAGAGAGATTTGATTAGAATATTTTGAGAGCTCTTTGTTCAAAATATGCTGATTGCATACACAACCCTAAATAACATTATATCTTTTCTTTAAGATATTATCAGCTAGGATTCTCTGATAATATGATATAGTATGATTTTGTCATGATTAATATGTATGCTAATATATTTATTCTAAAATGATTTTGATTGAATTGCGTATATAATTTTTATGGGTGTTGCAAAAGTAAGGAAAGTTCATAACAAATTTACATTTAGGAACCAATATCTTATTTGCATATGTATAATTTTACTTACTGAAAATAGTGTAAGTACCATTGAAATGTTGTCCACTTTTTAAATCTTCCATTATTGAATAAAAATTACATTTTAAAATATTTATAATAATGGATGTAATAATTGTTTGTTTATTCATGCAGAGAATGATGCTCGTCAATTTGTTTCTAGTATTCAGAAATTGACACAACCAATATTACAGCTAATCAGGTATTAAATTATTTATTTCTCTAATCATTTCTTTAAACCAAGAAATAAATCTAATGTTGTTTAAATGTCCTATTTTTAAAAAAAGATTTTTTTCATAGCAAATTTATGCATAATTCCACTTATATTTCCATTGCAAAAGTATTTGAATACTAAAAAAAAAAACCTGCATTTTAATGTTTGTAGCATAAAAGAATTATGTGAATTATTTATATTAATCGAAGTATTTTGGTTAAGTTAAATAATTTTTTGCATATTGTTTTACCCCCTCCTTTTCACCTTATATATATATATATGTATGTATATATATATATTACTTGCAGTCTTTGATTATTAATTGATTTTTTTAATTGATGCGTTTAATCATGAAATTGTTTTTAGAGTTTTTTTTGTGTGTGTGTGTTTGCACTTTGAAAGTTTTATTATTGCTAAATTATTAATGTTTTGATATATATATATATATATATATATATATAATTTAATAACTCTCACATTTTGCTAATTGAAAAATTCATATTAAATTAATTCATTAGCTAAATTAACTCTCACCAACATTATAAGCTGTTAAATTTATTTTATAAAATGATGATCATTTCATACAATGTCATTTGTCTTATTTTAAAATATAATGTATTTTATTTCTATTCAAAGATATGAACAAAATGCTGAAATATCACTTAATGAAGATGGCACTTCAGATTTCAGTTTCCCTGGTATGTATACTTGTGGTATTTTTTTATTGTAAACAAAAACTATGCTCAAAATTCTCTTAAGTTATTGAATTATTGGCATCTGCATTTTTGTCATTTTCTTTCTGAAACTGGTATTTATGTATTAAAATTCTAATTTAAAAAATATTTTATTTTTAATATATTTAAAGAAAAGTAATTAAATTTTTTGTTGATATTTATATCAAGCAACTTACAATTTTTCTATGAATGGAAAATATCATTAAAATTTTTTATTATCTCAAAGAAAATAAAATGTTTTATCATTATTTATTTCAAATACTTAAATTATTTTAGATTCAATTAAGTCAGATACACTGAAAAAAAAACTTTAAAATATTTCCATTCTTTAATTTTTAAATGCTTAAATTACTTTGTTTTTTTAAGTGTCATTATTGTTACAAAGTACTTCATAGCAAAATTATTTTATAGATTTACTTATTAAATAGAAAGTTCCTCTTATTGATTTAGATTTAGTAAGCATACTCTTAAAGTGAATTTATGTTAAGCTTTCTTTTCCCTTTCTTTTCATCTTAGATGTCCTAAAAACATATCAAGATTATGTACAACATCATGAGCCAATTGTTAAATTGCCTTTTATTTTAAAACATGTAAGTATAAATTCGAGTTGAAAATAAAATTTAGGAAAGTATGTATAAGATTTATTTTCAATTGATTAATCCTTTAATTAATCAATTGAATTTATTAAATTGATTTTAATTTATTTTAATTGATTAATTAAAGGATTAATTAATCAATTGATTAATTAATCCTTTTTAATTGATTTTATTTTACTGTTGTCCAATATTCTGTTATTTCCTATTATGTATTTTGAAACTGTATTAACTGATAAAATATATAAAATGAAAGGACTGCTTATGAGATTTAAATTTATTTGGATGATTTGCTTTGACAAATTGTGTCCCACAACATTTGAAAGGGATTGTGCAAGTGAATGTAACACCTGAAATAGCTAAATCATACTCTAGTTTTTAGTTGGCGCTACTGAAAAAACAATAGATGGTCACTTACCTTACACTGACAAATCTGTATGCAGGCTTGTAAAGTGCCATAAGTAACAATGATATGTTTGATTAGTAAAAGGTTATAAAAAATAAAAGAATATTATTGAATGAAATATGGTTGTATCAACTATTCAGAGCATTGATTTATTTAAGTTCCTCCAGTCTTGTTGCCTAATACACAGTTGTTCAAGGAAATTAAACAATGAAATGGAATTAAATTACACATTTTTATTTAAATAAATTCAGTGTGTGTTATTTAAATTTACTGAAGTAAAGTTATTAGTGGTTGAAGTTATTTATATGATACTGAAATTTTTGCTGTTTACTGAGAATATAGGGGATTATACACAATATTGCATTGACTAATAAAGCATTTGAATAGTTATTTGTGGAAAATCATTTAATGTTGATTTACTGGACATAGATAATTCATCAGAAATTTATACATATAATAGTATATTATCAACATTCATTTAAAACTTGCATGTCCTTACATGATTTTTTAAAATTTTACATGGAATTGAGAAAAAAAATCAAGCTATGAAAAAAAAATTAAAAGTTACAGAATCATACCAAAACCAATAACCATTTTATGTAAGCAACTAATAATTCAAATTTTTAACTTCAATAAAATTGTTGCACTTTACAAAAAAACTAAGTGACTTAGATGATAAGCTTGTTCACTTAGATCAGTGGTGTCCAAACTACGGCCCGCCAAGTGATTTTATCCGGCCCGCGGAGGGTTTTAAAACATAATGATGTTTTCGCCCAAACCTTTTCATTCTCATAACGGTATATCGAAAAACTACGTGGCCAACAAAACGGAGCTTAGAAGTGAAATTTATTTATTTCTTGTAGAGAAAAAACATCCTGAATCACTTTTATCGGATGCTGCATGGCTCTGGAAGTTGGCTTTTTTTGCAGATGTTGTGACACACGTAAATACCTTAAACTTAAAGTTCCAAGGGAAAAACAATTTAATTTGCGATTTATACTCTCAAATTAAAGCATTTCGAACAAAACTACAATTATTCGAAAGTCAAGTGACTGAATGTAATTTTACGCATTTTCCTTGCTGCGACGAATTTAATAAAAAAACTGAAGAACAATTTCCAATTGTATTTGCAGTAAAGATCATCGGTGATAAAGACATTCTTCAACAACAACAACAAAAAGAAACAGTTTCATCATTCACATTAGAAATTGCATGAAAATATTGTAATTTATATAAAATAATTATATAATTATACTTTGTTTGTTTAGTATTTTGTATTTTCAAGTTACAATGAAATAATATTAGTTAATAGTATTTAATGCTACTTTACTCATAATGATATTTTTCAATTTGTATATACATGTGGCCCGTATAACATGGATCTAATTTTCGATCCGGCCCGTGCCGCGAAAAGTTTGGACACCTCTGACTTAGATTATTGTTTTCAAAAAAAATCTCCAGTGCATTTTTTTTAAAAAAAGTTTCATCTTTCATCTAAAAAGTTATTTGATATAACACAAAAATATGAATTTAACCGAACCAAAATACTGCAAATTACTACAGAAATGTATATAAATTCAGAAATGTGTATAAATCCTGTTTGAGAGTTAATGCCCTCTCCCCACCCCAAAAAATATGAATCTTTAAAAAATAGGAAAAGTACCTGATTGAATGTTTTGATGAACAAGTTGCACCAAACATGAACATTGCACCAAAAGCATTGTTACAGATTGAGCATCGAATTAAATTTTAAACACTTATAAAAAAATATTTAAAAAATGTATAGAAATGGTATTGTAATCATTAAAAGGTTCATTTTTTTTTTTTTTTTTTTTTTTTGTTTTAAAGATTATGTAAACATTTTTTTTTTCTCAGGGAGGGGGCGGGGATAATTAAAAAAAATATGAATATCTGTTTCCATATCATAATTACCTATTTGGTGAAAGTTAAGCCTATTTTCATACTCAATTAAACTTTAAAATCTGTTTCTAATTAATTAATTTGGAGGGGTTTTTTTTTGGCTTGCCCTTTTTTGAGTATTTCTAATAATATTTTAAAGCTCCACAAATTAGCTAAGCAATGCATTGAACTAAGTGTAGCTTTAAAAGCACAAAATGTCAAACTGTTTGAAACACTATACATCTATCTATATAATTTTATTTACACTTAATTGCTGTCATTCTACAGTAAGTAATAAGAGCAGTTTTTGTGCCACATATATTAATATTGTGCATGTAGCGATATAAAACATACTACCACAAGTCATAAGTATAGGTTGTGTCAATTTTAAGACTTTGCAATCAATATATTGAATCAAAAACTGATCATCATAGGTGCAATTGAATGATTAAGCTTGGCAGATTAAATAAACTTTTGTAGATACTAGAATTTGTTAATTCTAATTACAAAAATCAGATGTAATATTCATAACTTAGTTGCCATGCAGTCCACATTCATTTTCTTTATATGCATATATTTCTGACTTCAGATTTTGAAATGCAAAAGCTAATCTTTAAATAAATAAATAAAAGTTTTAAAATATTTTTCATATCAAACTAAACTTTAATTTCTGAATAACTTATGTCAAAAATAATTTAATATGATAGAAAATGCTTCCAAAATATATGAATGATAAATTTTCATTGAATTGAGAATATGTTCTTACTAATGCCTTTCAAAATAAATAAAGCAACCTTTTTATATGATACTTATACTTTTTTTATAAAATTGATCTATAAGTAAGTTATGAAAATTTAAAGTTTTATCTTTTTATGTGTAAAACGTTTTGTATCATTAGGTTGATAATGTTGAAGAAACATTTGAAGATTTATATAGTATTGTCATTACTACTCAGTCATCTCCTCCCACTAAAGAAATACCTGGTATTGTATTTTTTTTCTCAATATTTGATATTATCAAAGTATAAACATTTGTGTAACTTTATTGGAATTTATTTTTTAGGCAGTAATTATTTAATATTCTTGATGTTTGTGTCTGAATATATTTTATTTTCTTATTAAAAATAATTCTAGGTATTAAATTCTGAAATATTTTTCGAAATCTTCTTTAAAAGCACACCCACAATTTCACTTACATTAATGATTGAGTTTTCAAATATATAAACATTTACATTCTAATTTAATGCATATTAACTGGCATTAGAAATGATTTAAAAAAGCAAATGTTTGTTTGTTGCTACCAATATTATGTATTTAATATTATAGTAATTATGACATTCTTGTTTTTGTTATATGATATTTTGTTGCTAATTGAATTAATATCTCTTATTCTATTAAAAAACTGAAAAATGTTTATTGAATCTTATCAAGAATTTGTAATTTTCTGCATATAAATATTATAGGTTTTAAACATGACAAAATATTTTTCAGCTAACTGTGTACTAAAACTTTAATAGGACTTTAAAAAAATTCACTTGTAACTTTTTTTATCTTCTATATTAAAAAAAAAAAATTATTGTACCTTCGTAATAAACTTATGAAAAATAAGTAATTGGAACATAAATTTTTAATGGCACTTGTTATAATATAATTGAAACATAACATAATTGAGCATTGCCTTAAACTAATCTTCAATACAGGGTTACAATCCATATGATCTAAAAAAACTATGCTGTAAAACTGTAATTAGTCTTTATCAGTATAAGTATTAGAGTTGTAAATGTCATTGATTTTTCATCAGACATTGTTTATGGTATTTTTGAAACATTCTTTAATTTAAATGGATTACTTTTTCCTTAACTATTTTATCTTGGAGCAAGATTTTTTTATTCATTTTGAAAATAATGTGACATCATTAATTAGGAAATATATTTTTGCATATTCAATATTTGCCTTCACATTTGACATTAATATGTATATTAAATCCTGGCGTATTTAACTCTTAAAATTAATGTTCTAATACTATAAGTTTCTTGATTTTTATTTTATCGTTATTACCTTTTTAGTAATTGAACTGCCGGTGCTTAAGAAATCAACTTTACCTGAAAACAAAGGTATTGTTTTCTTTTTCAACACATCCTTGCATTTTCATATTAACTATATTCTCAAGATATATATTTTTTAAACGACTTATATTTCTAGAAACTGTTGTCTTCCTATCAATTGTGCCTGTAGAGCCTTATCCTCTCACTCTACATTTTGAGTAAGTTTTTTAAATAATTATTCCGTTATTTCTATATTGTAAAATATACATCATATTACCATGCAGTCTATAAATGATTGTGAATAAATACTTAATTTTATACTTATATTCAATTTGATTAAGTATTCCATCATGTTAAAGAATTATTTGTCTTTTATTTATAGCAATTTAGTATTATTACTATTTTGGCTTTTAATAATTCCTATGAATATTATTTACAAGAATATAACCACTAGCTGAAGCTTAATGCAGAATAAAGAAATGACATGAATTTGATACACTTGATGTTAGATCATTCTGAAACCTCCTCCTCATTATTTATTTTAATATATTAACCATTTTTTCTTTAGTCTGATAGTCAACAAAAATACATATTAAATCATTCTATAACTATTACAAATATGTGAAAACTTATTATCAAGTTAAGGAATATTACTTTGATTGAAGTTTAAAATCATTCTGTGCTGCACATGACAGAAATTTGAATAAACTAGAATCTGTGTTCAAAATCACTTATTTAAAATAACAAAATACTGCTTAAGGCAGTCATCCAAATTAGGACTTTTTCCTTTCTCACTCTTTGTGTATGGACTATCCTATTTTTCCATTTTTTCCCTTAAAGCAAAAAAAAAAAAAAAAAAGAAACTGCGGCGTATAATTTTAATATTTGCCCAATATTAGAATTTCTTTGTATATTTTCAGGGGAAACTTGAGCTTTAAAGACCATAACAAAAGTAACTTCCTATACTCAACTAAGTAAAATAATAAAATATGATGATTGATATTTATATTATCTTATGAGATTTATCAACAGGTAAAAATTTAGAACTCAGAAAAAAAGTTATCGCTGTTGACTAGAATTTCACACAGATAATGAGATATGTACATTTGTATTTAAATGGCAAGTCTTCATGCTTAAGATGACTGATTTATTTATTGATGAAGAGCCATTATGGCAGGGTGGTTAGGTTATGACTTCAGGAATAATGGATTCCAGGTCCGAAATCTGATTTCATAAATTCAGTTTAGGGTCACCATGAATTTAGTCTAAAATTTAAAAAGAAAAATTTCATACAGATTTTTGCTACCTAGCAAATACCAATAAGTGCAATTAAAGTTCAAAATTTTTTAATTGCACTTATTGGACTTTCTGAATTCAAAAAAATAATTTATTATAAAAGAAAGTTTGTGTATTTAATGAATTGGTGATAAGTTTAATTAAATTTTCAGTAAATTAGAAATATAAAGTGAATGTCTTTTACGAACAATTTTTTGAAAAGAGAAATAGATATTAACAAACTTATAGAAATGAATAATGCTACCAAAGCTTTTATTTTAAATGCTGTGATTGGGTTCTTCTCCTTTTTGTATTTGTATTTATTTACTTTGGATTGAATCAAAATTTTAAAAAGTTTTGTAATGGTTTTTGTAAGGAATTATTAATGAGCAAAGCAGTATATATACTCTTTCTTTCTTCTCTTTATTTTTTTGGAAAGTTTACCTTTGTTACTGCCACTCTGTTGCATTATTTTGTTCCAAATTAAAAAAATTAAAAAAAAAAAGCCTTTTTGATATACTATTCAGACACACTACACATTACTATGCACCAGTCTCGCCTTTCAGTTTTGAACTAAAGAAAATGCACGTACCCTGTGTCATTAAAGCTCATTGTTTGTCATGCAGCATACAAGTGTATACTTTTTAATATACTTTTTTGATATACTATTCAGACATACTACACATTACTATGCATTAGTATCTCCTTTCAGTTTTGAACTAAAGAAAATGCACATACCCTGTGCCATTAAAGCTCATTGTTTGTAATGGAGCATACAAGTGTATACTTTTTAATGATTTCAAAATTTGTGGAAGATTTTTTTCTTTCTGTTAAACTCTAGAAATTCAACTTATTAGAAGATAAATGAACACTATCAATTTTAAGACTATTTAGTTTCGATATTTTATTATTTGAAAAATAATAATGCTTAAAGAGATCTTTTGAGATGTATTGCAAGCACTATCTTTGAAACATTTTCAAGCAGAAGTGGTCCCTATACCTTCATGGCATATTTTCTAATGAAGGTGTTTCCCCCTACCCTAAATGGAAATTATTCATTATTAATTGGGTAATGCCATGAGTTCTCATTCCACTGATCCTACCCTGCAAGAAAATTGTTCGCCATGAATTGGGTCTC
This sequence comes from Argiope trifasciata, assembly GCA_026543055.1. NCBI lineage: Eukaryota > Metazoa > Arthropoda > Arachnida > Araneae > Araneidae > Argiope > Argiope trifasciata. Next base: position 588,058 of record JAPMOQ010060694.1, read on the forward strand.
ATGAATGCCACAGGTTCTGAGATTTTCATTACCCAAGGAATAAGAAAACCAAGGTAAGGTGGATGAGTTACAATACAAATAGAATATTCATCTTTCCATTTTTGCACAAAGTGACTGAATCCTGTCTGAGTTGTAATAAAAAATTCCAATCTTGTATTTTGAATGCCTTATTTTTTCAATTAAAATCAAAACTTGATACAAATTACAATTTCAATAAAAATACCATGTACCACATTTCATTTATCTAAGTAATTGCTTTTCTAATTGTTATGATTACATACATTCAAATTGTTTTTTTAATTTGATGCATATTTACTTTTTAGATATTAAAATTAGTCAAATTTCATTCATCCAGCTCTTCATGTTTTATAGTTTTGTTCACTTTTTTCCCAGACAGATAGACAGATTAATTTCCTGTGGTTGAATTTCATTCTGAATTTTATAAAAGTCTACAAATTGATGTAAAAGTCACCTGTTCATAGATAGACAAATTCCAAAAATGCATTTTTCTAATACAGAGGTTTTAACACGGAGATTCGTCAGAATGTCGAGTTCATATTTTTTTTTTTTTTTTGGATTACAGTGATTAAGTAATAGCATTCTTGAATACAAGTAAGTGAAAAGTGGATGAGAAGGACATTAATTAATTAAGTAATGAAATTTAATAATTAATTCAAAATGTTTGATATTGGCCTGATGGCAGAATCTGGTCATTAAAGATCAGCTGTTTTCAATATCCTTGTGCATGTTAAATATGCTGGTCATTGTGGAAGTTTTTGGAGAGTGCAGGAACTTCAGACGCAATAATTGTTATTGAATCATAGTTCAAAATTAAGAATTAACCCAAAATAGTACTTGTGTTCTTTCTAAAATGAATAAATTATACTAAACAAAACTCAAAATTTCCTTTTGCTGTGGTGTTGAATTATTTCATTCTAATACGATTAATCTTCTTTTTGATTAAAGCCCAATTCACTTGAATTTTCTTTAGCTGTAATGTTGAATTATTTCATTCTAATACGATTAATTATCATTTTGATTAGAGCTGAATTCACTTGAATTTTTTTTTTGCTGTAATGTTGAATTATTTCATTCTAATATGATTAATCATCTTTTTGATTAGAGCCCAATTCACTTGAATTTTCTTTAGCCTAAATGTTGAATTATTTTATTCTAATACGATTAATCTTTTTGATTACCGCTGAATTCACTTTAATTTTCTTTAGCCGTAATGTTGAATTACTTCATTCTAATGCGATTAATCATCTTTTTGATTAGAGCTGAATTCACTTGCAAGAATGGATGTAGCTATACATGTGATCTTCCATCAGTTGACATAAAATTTGAGGACTTATTCATGCCGCTTCTTGTTCCTGAGTCTGTTCAAAGTTCAGCAAGTTCTTGGAGAAGCAAATTATTTGATGTTTTGTGGGAACATTTTAAACAGCAAATGAATTCCAGGTAATAAAATTATTTTTTTTCCATAGTTTTTTTTTTTTTTTTTTTTCCCTTCAGTTCTAGAGAACTTAAATGCGATATTTTTAAGCATTTTTTAATATATTTTTATACTTATTTTAAATAATAAATTATTTTATAAAAGAATTAAAGCATTCAATTAATATGCTTGACCAAAGATAATCCTTTATTTAATTTTAATTTGCTGAAAGAGGGTTCAGCATTTATTATATTTAGTAACTGGCAATGTAAAGGAAAGTTATAACACAGTTAATACATTTAGAAATAAACCATTATAATTATTAATTAGTATATATTGCAATATGTGTTGAGAGTTATTGACATCCCTCTAATTTAAAATCAAATCCTGTTACAAAGTAATTATTTAGATAAGGTTTTCATTTACATCTGTGTTTTAAAACGTTTTTGGAACAATTTTCAATTTCATTTTTTTTCTAAAGTTCTTGTGTCAATGATTAATTTGTAATACTTTAAAATTTGTCTTCTGTCTATACAATATCAGTATCGATTACAGAATAAAAAAATAACAGTTAAATCCTTGCACAAAGTTTTCTACGATTTCATCTTGTGCTGTTTCGAGATATGATTTTTTTCTTTTCCGATTTCGTTTTTCAAGGAAATGTTCTGAAATATTGAAATAACGTGCTATCGCTTTTGCTTTATCTAAATACGAGTTAAATTTCGTTCTTATATTTTGGTTTTCCGCTTTAATTCTATTGACTATAATAAAAGCCCTGACAAAAACTATTGTTTTTATTAAATACTTTATTAATAGCTAATTTTGAACATTATTGTAAACCATTCTATTAAACATAAAATAAATGCCATTTCTTTATTGAATTCAATAGGCTTAGCTTTGGAACCGCTGTAATATTGTTAATGTATCAATAAATTTTTCTAGGGCATTATAAGTTTATTCAAACAATATACACTCTGCTACAACCATGTATACTTTGGCTTCCCAACGAATGTCGCATAATGGTTTGAGAATAATGTTAAAATATTTTAGTAGATTTTCCCATCTTTTTGAAGATGCTGAAAGAAGCACTACGAACATTGTAATAACAAAAAATAAGTAATACAGTCCATTCCGGTTAATCGGACCACATCGGGACGCTATCATTTTGGTCCTAATAACCGGCTGGTCCGATTACACGAACATGCCCTATGTTACAATACGAGACGTGCTATACGTAACATATTAAAATGTCATTATGACCTTTATTGTGCGGCACACGCGAACATACTAACAAGAACTACTGTTGCTTATGAACTTTATTCATTGGAAAATAAATTTACAAACAAATTCTTCGATACGATCTACACGATACTCCGAAACGATCTACACGATACTCCGAAATGATCTACACGATACTCAGCATGCGAAGCACAATAAAAAAAAGTTCTTATCAAATTCAAGTCAACGTTTGAAGTACTTACTACCGAGCTGCCCGTTCTAAGAAACAAAGGGCTTGCTCACCTCCCCCTGGTTCTTTTCCCTTTCGGACTTCCTGCTGTACACAGGCGACTTGTGGCTTCTTTTTTATCTTCCCTGCCACCTTCTTTGGTCCGTTTAAACGGAATTTTGGTTCGAATAAGCGAATAATATTAGGCTTATATACATAGGATTTGTTTCGGTTCTTTAAGATTCGGTCCGAATAAGCGGCTGGTCCGATTACCCGGTGGTCCAATTAACCGGATTCGACTGTATATACTGCTGGAAGTGACATCACGAATCGATAAAATTAAAAGAGTATGATAAGCTAAGCATACACATAGATCGCATGAGAGCAATAGAGAAATTTTTCTAGACTTTACACTTTTTACCCTTTTCTGTTTCTACTGTTGTCGTATGCCTTCCACTACAATCCATAATCTATACTTATAATAAAGTTCAATGTGTGTTTTGGCGCTCAGAAGGCCAAATCGTTGCCCCTACAACTACTAAATTTGACACATGTACTCTCTGAGGTCGGAAATTTGCACCTCTGAGCAGTTTTTTTCGAATTTTCGATTCGAATTTGAATTAATTAAAAATTAAGTGAAGCTTCGGCATTTTTCCGCCATAAATTTCAAAAATATAGTAGGACAAATTTAATTTTTACATCACATTAAAGATTAAAAAATACATATCTTTTTAGTGATCTTAATATTTTAATCAACAAATTTAATTTCTATTTTTAATGAATTTTTTAAAAGATAATTTAATTATAATTTTTTTAACAATAAAAATAAAAACTTAAGCTGCACGCGAGTGAAGGGGAAAAAATTATCTTTCATCAATATGTTGCTATCAGAATTACTCAAAATTATCACATTCTCTCAAATTTTAAAAAAATTAATAAACTATTATTACAAATTAAACATATAAAAATGTAATTTTCAGCACATGTCTACCAAAATGAAATAAATATGAAATATGTTTTTTTTTAAAAGAAAATGTAAAGAAAGGTTTTTATGACATTTACAGTATTATTAATTAAATAAATCACCCTTATTTAAGACAAATATGGTTAATATATATCTTTTCGTTTCAAGGCCCAATGGCTAATTTGTAAAACTTAAATTATGAAAATACATCTATAAAGAGGGTTTAAATGAAGCAAATAATTACATAGCATGCAACATGAGTCTATAAATGCTTTAATAAAATAAATGAAGAATTTTTAGCTTTTATAAGGATCCTCTGCTCTGTGAATCATATTTAACAAGATGTTTTTCTGACATTAATATTTTAAATAAAAAGAAAAAAACAATTTATTGTTTTTAAAACTGACTGATTTAATAATATTTAAATATTCATTAACCAGTATATTCAATAAAAGAGGAGAATCTCTGAAATTTTTGTTGAATAATTTTTCATATATTATATAAATTATGAAACTTATTCTGTTGTACACATAAGACTCAAATGCTGATGGGCCCTGTTTTCAATACTAACATTAAAAAACGATAAATAATTTCAGTAAAAAAATGTTTTTATATTAAATGCAGCTTAATGATCTCCACATTAATTTAATAAAGAAATTTTGCGAGAGCTTACAGATAATTAGAGAGACAAATAGTACATTACAAGCTTAAGACCTTTATAAATGCGTAAGTGAATTATATGACTATCAAACTTTGAACCTTAAAAATATTTTAATTAAGTAGCTGTTAAAAGACAAATTATATAAAGTATTTAATTGACTATGACGTTACATAAAGTATTTAACTGACCATTTTAAAGAGTATTTAAGATTGGTGAACCGGCTGGTCGCGAAAGGCGGCTGGTATCTAAATAAAGTTCACTTAATATTTCCGAATACATCTTTTGCTAGTCTTACCAGTCACGCCAATTA
>JAPMOQ010060694.1:595190-610831 GCA_026543055.1 Argiope trifasciata
GTATTCAGCATATCGAACTCAATATATCGAATTTTATCCATTTGCAGACAGACTTTCTTGGATTCAGTATATCGAACTCAGTATATCAAACTAGTATTCAGTATATCGAACTCAGTATATCAAAATAGTATTCAGTATATCGAAGTATATTAGTATTAATATTATTAGAAGAGTATTGGTATTACTAGTATTCAGTATATCGAACTCAGCATATCAAATTTTATCCATTTGCAGGCAGACTTTCTTGATTCAGTATATCGAACTCAGTATTATCAGTATATCAAACTAATATTCAGTATATCGAAGTATATTAGTATTAGTATTATGAGAGTATTAGTATTATTAGAAGAGCATTAGTATTATTAGCTCATTATGTTACTAGTATTCTGTATATCGAACTCAATATATCAAATTTTATCCATTTGCAGACAGATTTTCTTTGAAGCTGTCTACCACAACAAATCCTGTCGATACTGCCACGTTCAGTGGTGGCGGGGTGGTCGACTGTAAGCAAGAAGAAGAGACTTTCTTTGAATGAACGTAGCCGAGGATTTGGTTGATGTCTGCACTATAAATGTTAACTCTATGTATCGAATTTTATGCATTTGCAGACATATTTTCTGTGAATAGACTTTGTTCAGGATTTGATTCGTGTCTGCACTGTAAATGTCAACTCTGTATATCGAATTTTATGAATTCACAGACAAGATTTCTCTGAATAGACGTTGCTCAAAATTTGATAGAAATCTACAAATTTGGCGTTAAAGTCATACTTTATTCGTCCATCTATATCAAAGAGTTTGGAATTATCTTGCCAGACAGATATTTTTCAAACTCAAGAAGATTTAAAGTGTGAAAAATCACCAAAATCTTGATTCGAATATTTTGAGGATAGCAATGCTTTCTCTATACCTCATAAGCGAAAAAGTAAAAAGGAATCACAATTTCCTGAGGGGGAGAAAAAAAAGAGGAGGAATAATTTTGCAAGAGTAACTTTTAAAATATACATGGCATTATAAAAATTAAGAATAAAAAAGATTACCATAGAAACTATTTTTGTAAACAATACTATAACATGTAAAAATAATTTGTTCGAGAATAATATTATCGGAGCACCCGTCCTCAGAGCAAAGGACTATCTCCTTCATGAAGTTGCTGTTTAGGATTACAGCGTTTAGAATACATCCATTGAAATAAAAGGACAATAAAAAAAATAGTGGTTAAAAAGCTCATTTTTTATAGTGGTAATAGTTTAACCATCTACAAATTTCCTTATTTCTAAATAATTTTCTTTAAATTTTTTTAATTAAGTTAGGATTGGAAGAAAAATTTCACAAAAATAAAAAGGCACAATTTTTTATTCTATGATTGAATAAATTTTTTAAAATAATTTTTTTCTCAGTTTTTATGCAATAAAAGAAAGAAAATACTATTGATTTCTCATAGCCTGAAGAAGCTGTTGTCGTCGAACAACAGTCTCATTTATTTATTTATTTATTGCACCTGTTTGAGAGCAGTGCCTTGAGACTTTTGCCTACTTTTAGGCATTAGTTTAAAACAAATGAAAACCAAGAAAAAAATTTGTATTAACATAAAACAGAAATTAAAACTAGCGGAGTGATCTCTAAAACTTTTTCGCACACATTTAAATGAAGATGAGGACAAAGAACGCCTTGTATAGCATTGACATATAAACATTACGAAATAATAATCCTTGACGTGAATGTAGCATTTCTACAGAATCTATCATATCATCCTTGGCGTGTTTCCTGGCAATTAAATCCTAGCATACGGTTAATAGTATCCGAAATTCGAAGTTGTGTTTTAGACGCATTTTTAACAACCGATTGAAACACATATTTGACTCTAAGTAATACCTGTAGTCCCGCAATTCCATACCAAATTTGATATATTTAAGACAGCGTCTTTGAGTTGTAGCGTTTACAAGTATTTAAAAATATATGTAATGATAGTTGGTAAATCCCTAGTTGAATTTGGATCAAAAATTGATAAATGTCTACACTAGGGATGTTAAATTTGTGCATCGAATTTTATCTACCTAGCTCTCTTCGTTTTGTAGTTATTCTGTTTAATTTATATTCGAACCGACAAACTTCCTCTGAACAAATAGTACCGAAAATTTGATAGAAATCTACAAATTTGGTATAAAAACCATGTACTAAGTTTTATATGTCTAGAAAGGAGTTTTTGATCAATCTGTATCGTAGACAGACAATTTCCAAAAATGTGTTTTCCGAACTCGGGGATGTCTAAAACAAGGATATTCCTCAAAATCGAATTTTTTGATGATAACAATACTTTTTCTGAACTATGTATGCGAAAATGAAAACAGATTGATAATGTAGTTCAAAGTTAACGTTAATTTTAATGTGTTTAAATGTTTATAAAAGTTAATAATATTTGAAAGAAATATTGAGAGGAAATGAAACAGATATGATAGAAATAGCAAACTTTTGAAGTTAAAGATAATTTTAAAATATCTTTTGTAATGTAGAAGTTATTGACGTAAAATGGCAAAAATTTCGATGAATTTCTAAATAACTGAATATTTAAGTAAATTCTGGTCTTTGAAAAGTAAGTAACTTTTTAACTTTTTAAAGGTAGCTTTTGTTCCTTTTTTGTTGTTGTTGTTGTTGTTGGAGAATACGTATGCAAAGTTTGATTGAATCGGTTTTGAAGTAAACGTCGGACATACAAGCATATACTGTTAATTTCAGTACTCTGAAGGCCTTATCACACGATGAAATTTCGCCAGCACTTTTCCGTTTCTACCCATAAAAACCGGTCAAGCAAGTTTCATAATCGACAACTTTTTTGAACCAGCTCGAAAATGTTATCTGAAATATTGTCCGCAAACGAAATTTAACCAATCATGTGAAACTTTGAAGTGACGCCACACAAGGGACGTCACTTTCCTTGTCGTTTGCTGATGGAAAGTGCCGAAGATATTTTGCCGTGTGAAAAGGCCTTGAGACGACCACTTTTCGGTGATTCTATCTCACTGGGGGGGGGGCATAGGGAAGAATGTGCGTCATTTCCGGAATTTACTTTACTGCTCCTCTTTCCTCACATCTCTATTTAGCCGAATTAAACCCATCCTGATATGCACAAACGCGGACTGTTTTAGAATCCGTTGGCAAACAATACACTATATATAGACTCAGCGAATTTTATTTACGTCAAGATTATGCAAAATTCATATTAGTGAAAAATTTAATCATGCAATCGAGAAGAGGTGCAGTCTGTCGATTGTGTCTTTTGCGTCAAATCTGACAATTCGGCAATAATCACCCTTTACCTTTTGAAGAGTGAATGTGTACAAACTTAATTAATGGAAATTAACTCAAGACTTTTCAATGAAATTTTAACATTTAATAGAATTATTAGCAGTTACAAACTTTTGAACTATTAATTCTGGACCTCTTAAGAACCGCAAATAGTTTGAAATTCCTTGATAATGATTAAGAATTTATATACAACCTAAATGGATAAGCAGAAAAAAAATAGAATAATTCGTATTTAAATTATCAATCTTAACGAACTTAACGAATGAATCAAACTCAACGAACAAAGTTCAAAAGGAAAATACTCACTTTAGAGGCAAAAGAGGCAAGTAGTCTTTCCAGCCTCCTATGCTCTCACATTTCTTCTTCATCCATTTCTGGACTTCCCGGAGGGAGGAATTGTCTACATCGAGCATGGCTTCGAGCTGCTTCAGATCCTTGATCTTTTCTTTCCCCCACAGATCAGAGAGAGTCCTCAGGGCATCACCATCCTCAATTAACTCCAACATTTTGTCTATGAAATGTGAAGGGAGATCATCTTGGTCTAAGCAACCGCCGACGATCTCGAGGATTGTACTTCCATGGGACAGGATGTCACGAAGACTGACTCCAGAAAACAGATCATTGGCTTTCGACCAGAGTCTGCTGAGGGACGATCTCGACTTAAGGATGTTCATGCAATCGAAAAGCAGCATCTCCAGAGATGCTCTGACGTCCTTTTCTCGCCTGTACCGCTGGCACATGAGATATCTAGTGTGCGTCTTGATTTCCTCGCTTTTACCCCAATTCCATAGGCTAAGGATCTCTTCATCCTCTTCTATGAGTATTGCTTTCAGGTGACTGATTCTGTCAAGAAGTAATTCAACTTTTCGATTAAGAAATTCAAGTACTTTCTGTTGCAAATCATCATTATTTGAGAAATCCATTTTTAGCAATAAATGGTGACCTTCGTCAGTTTCTGTAAATTTTATCAAACAATCAATATCGTCTTCTCGGTCGCTATTCTTGAATATGTCCTGTTCGTCTTTCTTAATTGAATGAAGAGCCTTCAAAGCAACTTCAGGATTACTGGAAAGATTCGCTGATATACATTTTTTGTCTTTCTGAGCGGCGAAAATGATGAACAAAAGTTGTTGTGCTTCTTCTTCAGATAATTGGGTTTTTTTCTGCAAAACCTCTTCTAAAGATGCTTTAGCTTTGCGAGAAGATTGCATATGCTCAGAAATCTTTTCTTTGATTGTTGTCATCTCTTCGTCAGTGAACCAACTGTAACTTCGGGCATCGCTAAAAAAATTGGCCACTACAGAATGATCAATTATTCTTGTTGGACATTCTTTTACGTCAGAAAATATATTATCAACGATGCTACGGAAATTGGACACAACTCTGTTGATTTCTTCACACTCGGAAGGGAAAATTTCAATTTCGATTTGTTTGGCTGATTTAGCTTTACTTTCAAAGTTTTTATTTAATGTATCCAAATCATGCAGAATACGAAAAATTTCATTCTTGTTTGCTTCATCGCATTGGGTAGCTAAAAAAGCAAATAAGAATTTTAAAGCAGAAATTTGCCCAAGTTTTTGAAATTTGAAACATTTTTTATCTCCAGCTTCCCTTAGAACATAATCAAGCAAATTATTTGCCAGACATTTGTATCTGTTTTTATTTTGAACATATTTTTCTGTCAACAAGCGAGTAACGCCATTGTGTTCTCTTTCCATATTTTGTGAAATAGTTAGATCGAAATTCTTTGATTCAGATAAGCCTGATTCGACCATATAATTGGTAATCCTCAATAACTGACTAATATAAACTGGTTTAAATATAGAATGAACTTCTTCTATCAAATCCTGTAAATCTTTGAATCTTATGATCACTCTTTCTAAGTTAAATTTTCCTCCCATCACTCGGGCTCGATATTTAGACAAACAATGATTCCGAATTCTGAAAAATTCTTCAATTGCACATTTGGGTAGACAAGAACAAAGCAAATGGCCAATAACACTAGTACTTTCTGATGTATTCAGTGTCTCCCCAATAACTTGTAGAGCGCGCTCTATGGCCAAAACTCCTTTCATATCTTCGTCAGTAATCTTAATACTGGTAGCAATATCGAGATATTTCCGCAGTCTGGCAGTCAAGAATTCGTCTTTAATTTCTGGAAGATCTTTCAGACCAGAGGTGACTTGCATCAAAACCGAATTAGGATTCTTTTCCTTCCTTGATTGATGCTTTGGGGATTCTCCAGCATTGTCAGGCGAGGGACATTTTAGTTTTTGTTCCACAACTTTGGCACTCTCTAAAAATTTAGATCTAAAAATAAAAGGAATCACGCGAAGTGCGGAGTCCTCGGGAGTTATATCGTGTTTGGTGCAGTGAACGCCATGCACGCATTTTGGAAACAGTTTGTAACCAAACACAGTTAGAAACAAATTTTGAACTGCAGAATTCATAATATCGGATGGAAGATCCAAGAAAAGAAAGTTATCAAAGAACAGAAGGCAACTGTAATTATCCAAATTTTCATAGTATTCACTATACTGAATGAAATTCTGAAACTCCCTGTATTTGTTTTTATCTGTGACAGTATTTTCTGCCTGATTTGTATTAGGATAACAAAAATACTTTGGATAAAACTCCAAAAGTGATTTAATAATTTGTTTTCTTCTCATTAAATTATCACCATTATCATCAGCTAAGGGCACTTGCAGTGAACAATTCCCCTGCAAATCAACGATCTTTTCAACAACACAACGCTGAAACTCATTAAAGCATAAAATTTCTTCATAACTCTTAACAGCAATATCTTTCTTATCTGCCAACAACGAAAAACCTTCGGATTTCGAATGGTCGTTTTGTAAAGCATCCCCAATTTTTATCAGAGCGTTCAAAATTTCTGTGCCAGGATTCCTTGTCGTATTATCCGAATGTTCGAAACTGTTTGAAGCATATTCATAAAGAACGTGGAGAAGAAGAGTGGAATCCAGGCCCAGGCAGGGAAAGAAAGCAGACAATCCTCCTTCGCCCAAAGAACAAGGATCAGTAACAAATCCTGCTGCTTCTAACTTCCAAGCAATGTACGGAGAGGCATAAACTGATGGTACGGTTTCTTTCCTGTTATCTTTAACTAATAGAGAGACCAAAAAATTCCCACTGCCTTTGAAATCGTGTTGCATTTCTCGGATTATTTGATGGTTTATATCTGTTCTTTTCAAAATATGTCCTAAAGCATCCCGTCTTAACGGTATCACGTGGTTAAGGCTCATTCCAAAAGCATATGTGTTTATCACTTTGTGGTCACGATCTTGTCTTGGTGGTGACATAGTTTTATACTTCTTACAGATTCCAGAATGTTTAAACAAGATTAAAGTATACCTGCCAACAACAGGGGCATAATTTTCACTGGTAGTTTGTTTCCTTCCGAATCTACTTCGTACACTTCTATGCAGCACTTGAGCATTTTGGTGGCGGCTCTCAATTTTAAGTCATCGTCCCATTCACAAGACTTTTTGCTCATCTGGTATGCAGTGCGTTTCAACCTCAGACTGAATATTCTAAAGATATTAATCATGTCTTTGTTATGATAAAAGGAATGTTGATTCTTAAACGGATTGAAATTCATCACTTGTTTTTTTATGCTTTGAGGATCCAATTTCCGACCTTGGATTTTCTTTTTCTGCATCAGTTCTTTAATCTCGCTCTCAGTGCCCAGCAATCGCTCCATCCAATCTGACTTTTCCGGCGAGGCTATCACAAAAGAGAGGACTAAAGACCAATACAGACTGTGGTCTGGCGGTGCGCTGATTTCCCACATTTCTTTGGCGCTCGAAAATCTGCTTTCGGAAGGCCATGACGACAAATCATGGAGTTTTGGAGGAAAAACGTACATTTTTCTAGTTGATGGAACACTCACTGACGCTTATTTTGTTCAGTCCTATGGAGAAAACAATATTGCCACATTGTAATGGAAACTAAAATTGAAAAAGAAAATGTATATAAATTTGATTAAAACAGCTTTTAAAACCTTTTTTAATAGTGCACCAAGAAGAGCATCGTTTTATTTTTATTTTAATCTATTTCAATTTCCTGTTGTTTAATTTATGTCTTTCTAAATCTGACCTTTAACACATTTTAAATATTATAATAATATATTTCTTTCAATTTTCTCATATTCTTTAACAAATTCTGAATAAGAATAAAAATTGAAATAAATTTTATAAACTGCCTTAAACTTAAATTTTTTAAATATTGTATTGTCATGAAAATCCAGAATTATGAAACAATTTGTGATTTTATATATATATATATATATATAGGAAAAAAAATTTGTTTTTATCATTGTTTATGGCACTTTACAAGACAACCGACGAACTCTGAACAGCTATTTAAGCCCGGTGTACAGTTGCTTCTGAGGACAAAGCCCCTGAGCATTCAAGGGCAGATGTCTGATTTCTAGCTTATATGAAGATGACACACGTATTCGTTAGCACAACCCCTTTTCACAGAAGAGCCCTTTCACACACAGAACACAGGAACGAGAACAGCCATGCCCGATCCAGGATTCGAACACCAGATCACGGGGAATACGTGATACCCCTAGGCTTGGACGCCGGCAAAGAAAATTATAGAAGTTCTAGCGTAAATGCATGTACCAAACTTATTAAAATAGCAAGTACCAAGAAAATCTAGTTGATATATATATATATTTCATTTTATTCTTTACTCCACGTCTTAACAATAAAAAGAGAACAAAATAAATTCAAGACTAATTACCTCAATAGTTATATACCCTCTAGCATTAATTGTCTAGTTATAAGTAGCACTTCTTACAGACATGTTGCATATAATGGAATTTTAACAAATTATTGACGAATAGATACAGAGGTGTTCATATGAAAAGGTACGAAACGACACTGTGGTTGTAAACGAAGACTTTATTTAAAGTATACACCACAGACCCCATTGATTAACGAACCGAAGGATTTCATATTTCCAGAATTCCAGTGACCGCATCGAGACCCAGTCCTTCACTGTGTCCTTGAGTTCGTCATCCGAGTTGAAGCGCTTTTCTTTCCGATATGTTTTCAGGGGACCAAACACAAGAAAATCGTAGGAAGACATGACCAGGCTGTAGGGTGGATGATCGAGCTGTTCCTACTTGAATTTAGACAGTTCTGTGTGTGTGACCCTGGTGATGTGTGGAGGTGAGTTATCATGGATCAGAGCCAAGCCTTCCGTGGATAATTCTGGTCTTGATGGACCTACACAGTCTTTAAAGTGTCTCACAGTACACATCAGAGTTAATGATTCTTCTGTGCTTGAGGAATCTGTCAAGTAGCGGACGTCGGACTACGAACTCAAGGACGCTGTGAAGGTCTGGGCCACTGGAATTCTGGGAACAAGAAATCCTTCGGTTCGTAAATCATTGGGATCGTTATACTCAGGCCTATGATGTATACTTTGATTAAAGCCTTCATTTATACTCACAGTGTCGTTTCATACCTTTTCATTTGAGCATCCCTTGTATTTTCATAGAATTTTAAGTAATTGAAACAAGTATTTTCTAACCTCATTTCAAATTATTATGGATTAAATATACTAATAAAATATTTTTTTAATCACTGGAAACGAACTTTTTGATGAAATAAATCAACATCATTTATTAGACATTTACAATTTTATTTCTTTAAATAGCAGGCATTTTTTTTAAAATTATTGTTCAATTTAATATCATAAACTCACATTTTCATTTTTGTTAAGAGAAGCGATTCCATTGTTTTTGCATTCATGCCAGAACTAGATTTTTCCAGACCAAATTACTTTCACAATCCACATTGTTATGAGTGAAGACTCAGAAAAATTATCCTCAGCGTACTTTATATTTTTCTATATATACTTTCTGGTAGTTTTTTTTCTTTCGTGTATGTAAATATATCTCCATTATTTTTAGTTTTTCGTAGTTTTTTTATAATATATCCGTAATTCCGAAGTTTTCCTTAAATTTCTGTAACTGTTGCAGAAAATGTAAATATTACTAAGTGCTTAAAGAGCAAATTTTTACTTTTTGACAATTCTTATTGTAGCTCCGGTAACCAACAATCTTTTAAAAAAGCCAATATATACCTAGAGCCCCCGTGTTTCTTCCACAGCCAAATCACTGATAGAAGCAAAATGGAATTTGGTAAAATTGGAAGTGGTATATTTTTAAAATCAAATAGAGGGTAATCGAGGCATTGTTTTAGAAACCCAGACTACAGCTAAGTTTTTAGAACTGCACTTCTTGCTATTAGCTCTGAACTTCGCCTTGGAGACTGATAGTTCCCAAATTTGGATCATCACAAACAGCAAGAGTTCAATACAATATTTAAAGGCCTGGTCACACATTCAAGTCAAATCGGGTCAAGACATTAATTACATTAGCAAGGACTGGATCAGCGAGCATACGCGGATCCCTTCTCATGTGGGCATTTACTGAAATGAAATTGCAGACACTCTGATCAAGGAAGGAAGCCTAAGCTCCAATCCCCCCTCTTCTTGATTGCGGGCCGCAGTGATCCACGCCTTGATTAAACTAAAATGAAGTGGAGAATTCTCCCAGAGTATGATTGGTTTGTCAGTTGGTGTTCACCAGTCCAAGTAGTATTCAAACGTTCGTATCCAGGATAAGGTCTGACCATATAAAAAGCCTTTCCTTCATCAGAGGCCAAAAGACGTGTAGCTGATTGGATTAAGTGGGAATAGAACTTGGGACCTTTTGGTTCGTAGCCTCTTAGCATAACCATTCGAAAAAAACGATCAAAAGTGTCTAGTGACTGATATTGGGTTATTAAGATACCACTACAATACTCTCCCACCTGCGGAGAGACGAACAATTTTTAGCACCAAGCATTTTTGGTGAGAGTTGCTGCTGCGTCAAATGAGTCTCACGACTTTGCATTGCTTTTGAAGAAAGCTGTTGCTGCTGCTGCGTCAAGTGAGTCTGACGACTTTGCATTGCTGTTGGAGAGAGCTGTTACTGCTGCCGCGTCAAGTGAGTCTGACGACTTTGCGTTGCTGTTAGAGAGAGCTGTTGCTGCAGCTGCGTCAAGTGAGTCTGACGACTTTGCGTTGCTGTTGGAGAGAGCCGTTACTGCTTCTGCGTCAAGTGAATCTGACGACTTTGCGTTGCTGTTGGAGAGAGCTGTTACTGCTGCCGCGTCAAGTGAGTCTGACGATTCTGATTTGGTTACTGCATTTAGATGGCGCCACGACAGCTGTTTGAAGGTTCATCGTCCGTGGTCACCAATATAAAGGATTGGATTGAGTGGGAATAATCTTTTGGTTCATAACCGCGTAACAAATTTTCACTCCGTGCTGCGTAAGAGCTTTGAAAGTTCATTACCTAGACGATTAATACGTATTTAACCGCTTGCCTATTTTGCTCAAGTGCCATATGTGCATCAATTTATCAAATTTTGATAGTTGTGAGCAAAATATAAACCATTCATAACGATTATAATTCAAAATTCAAATTCCTTTGAATGCACATATATGTCAAGTATTCAATGGATTTCCATTTGATTCAAAATAAGAAAAAATTCCTAAAATAGGAGGTGTTATCTTATTAGATACTAAAGAAAAGAAAATAGCTAAAGGGTTAAAAACATTTCAGAACTTATAATCTCTTAATCGATATTTTTTTAAATGAAATTTTAATTCTGTAGGGTTTCATTTGGAGGTAAATTTCAGAAGAAAAAATTATTTCAAAGTTTCTTTTAAAAAGAATTTATAACAGATTGGAGACTGAAAAGTAGAAAACAATTTAAATAAAACATTCGATCGTTTCATGCACTTATTAGTGCGTTGAGAATTTTTTTAAAATCAAATATCTGCCCTAACTAAACAATGAAACTCAAACTATTGCAACAGTTTCCTGCATAGATTCCGGTATCGACGAAAAATTTCATTTTCGTCAGTTATTCAATGCCAACAACAATTGTTCCAAATAAGCTAAAGAAGGAAAACTTTATATATAAAATTAAAAACTGTTATCTGATTCATTCCTTTAAAATTGGTTTCGATAGATAAGAGACAGAAGTTCGTATCTCATTCTGAAAAAACATTAGAACAGGAACTAAAATGAGAAATATTTAAATGCACTGAAACTTCTGAGTAGATTGAACCTAAACATTTGATAAACATTCGATAACAAATGGAATTTGAGCGATAGAGATTTGAAACTTTTTGCGTATCTACTTTTTTTTTCTTTATTTCTCTTCATCGTAATATTTCAAGAGTAATATCGTAATATTTCAAGCAACAGTGTTTGTCGGAGAATTTTTCTTTTTTATTAAGGTATCCGACTACGTTAAAAACACTGGCTATCGACCACAATGGAGATTTTTTTAATTTTTAATTCTTATTATTTCTTGTAGTTCAGACTTTCCCCTAACCAAAACAGTTTATCTTTTCTAGGAAAAAAAAAGACCTGACCTATCATCCAGGGTCACATATTTTTTCAACTAAAATTTGTCTTTAGCTTCAATTTTCTCAAAAATTAAATTTTCACAAACATTCTCCATACGCTATCATGATATCCCCAAAACTAATAGAAGTATTTGTATAAATATTTTCGCGTGTGTTTTAAATAATATGGGCAATGAAATGAACCAAAAGTTTTATTCTTAGTGAAATACTTTTTCTGTCATAGGTGTTTTTAGAAAAATTAAACGGCGAATTTATGATAAAAATGCATAAATGCGTTTATTTTTACCCATAACTTCTTTGCATCTCAACATTTTTCTTAGATTTTGGTTCATTTCATTCATCATTGTATTCTATAATTTTATTAGAAAGAAAAATAGGATTGCTGCATTACTATTTTTTGTAGGGTGTAAACCGTTTTAGTTCTGTTTCATTAAAATTTACTATAAATTTTAGTATTTCTCAAAATATATAATGCTTTCAATTTTTTTTATTGTATTTATAGTGTTACTCTACTATTAGTTTACACTCTCCCTATATTTATTTATTTATATAATCTTGTTCAAATTTTCAGTCGTTAATAAAATACTTTTTATTCTTCCACCCTAGTTGAAATACATTTTTTTAAAGTTGTAGCGGATGACACTTGATGTAAATCGTGTTTTTTTAATATTGATTTAGTCATTATATTTAATTAATTTTTAATAAAATAGTTTTAGGCTTGAAATCAACAGTAACAGTAGCTCAATCGGTTAAATACAAGTATTTCAATATTTTTCATGTGAAGGTGAAGAATGTGAGTTCAGTATTTCGGAAAATCAATATTTTTTTGATAATACTTAATAATTTTTTAGATAATTATTTAATAAAAAATAACTAAAATAAAAAATGTTCTTTGTTGAACTAAGTGGGAATGGAGTTAATTTTTTTTAATATTACTTGTTTCTTGTAATTACATATGAGAAAGTGTGGATTTCCTATAAATCGTTTCATTTTTTTCTTTCAATAAATCAAAGTCGCGACGAATTTCTGAAAAAATTTCATGCCAACCTCAGAATTTCTGTCTTTAAAAACCCATAAGCAAGCCTTTTCTTGGTTTAAAGTAATTAAAATTTTAATGCTGATATTTAATTCAATCAACTTTATAATAAATGAAACCTTATTGATGTTAAAATAAAAATTATGTTTCATGCAAGAAGATCACTGCGAAAAAGCAACTCTAGACATTACAAAAACACAGCGTGTGTTACCGTGTATATGATTATCCGAAAGCGCTAGTGACAGCTGGCATCTGCACAGAGTCCAATAAAAGGCGGATTGACCGAATCTTTATTTGTCCGCCTAGTGTGCAAGCTCTCGTATGATTCAACACACTACTGTTGTTATGTCGGAATCGATGAAATAAACGATCAGAAAAAAGCACTGTGTGTGCAACCAGCCTGATATGTATTAGTACTTTATCTATCTGGGAGTAGCGAGTTTTGGACTGGCAGTTCTTTTCTTTTTTGCTCCACAGTTATCGCTTTCGCGGAATCGCCAAGTTTCGTCGCCAACTTTCAAATGCACGTGTCGGGTATTCCCCGTTCCAAAAACGGGGAGTTCCCTTCCTTGAAAGTGTGTTTATGTTCCGTGAACGAAGAGCTAAAAATACTCTAATCGTCGTGAAACGCAATCTATCGTTGTTGGAGAATTACATGTTTAAAAAACACGGAGTCCGTGTGTGTGTGTGTGTGTGTGTGTGTGTGTGTGTGTGTGTGTGTGTGTGTGTGCGTGCGTGCGTGCGTGCGTGCGTGCGTGCGCGCGTGTGTGTGTGTGTGTGTGTGTAGGAATTGGATGGGACAGAATGCCCATTCAATAACATTTAGATCAGTGTCTAGGGTCTCTGATAGGGTGGTTAGTTTGTGAACGCAACGAAGTAAACGAATCGATGTAATCAGATTTAGACGAAATCCGTCTGCTGGAAATCTATCTTTGTGGATATAGATAATAACCGGAAACTGTGATCGTACCATCTGATTAGAAACATCCGGTAGAACTTGAATATAAGCAGTGAGGGATGTAATGGCAAAGGCTGTTATCCCAAAACATCTGTTATTTTGTATTTATAGGCATTATTAATTTGTTTATTTTTTAAAAATATGTTTTATATTTTTACGCGTTTTGGAAAGCTATTCTGTTATGAGATGCAAGGGTGAATGTCTTGTGTGAAATGTGATCGTTAAAAGAAATATTCCCGAAAAAATGGATCCTCTTGCTCCCGTTGCATCGATTATAATAATCTTCATTGCACCACATTGGTCCCACGTTGGGCCCCAGTGCGATGGAATGAAGATTATTATAATCCAGGCAACTGGAGCAAGAGGATCCATGTTTTCGAGAACATATCTTTAATGATAGGGTTGGTTCATTAAGGCCTCATCACACGGCAAAATACCATCAGCACTTTCCGTGAGCAAACGACAATGAAAGTGACGTCACTTGAAACTTTCACATGATTGGTTGAATTTCGTTTGCGGAAAATATTTCTGACGGCATTTTCTATCTGGTTAGAAAAAGTTGTCGATTATGAAACTTCCTCGACCGGTTTTTGAGGGTAGAAACGGAAAAGTGCTGACGAAATTTCACCGTGCGATAAGGCCTTTATATAACCACTTATCACCTTTTAAATAGTTTTCATACATAATTCTTCAAACCATAATGATTTAAGGCAAAAGCTAATGAATATTATGTTATTCAGCTTTTTTCTCTCTTTTTTTTTTCATGTTTCAAATATTCGTTTATTAATTTTATTTGTTGTGGCTACAAATGTATTTAAAGATTATGAGAAGCTGATTTCTTCATCCATGATTTTAACTCTTTCTACCAGGGATATCCCGTCAGAAATATTTGAAACAATGTGCATCATTTTCCGGGAATATCTTTGGGGTTTTTCCTTTCACGTAAAAGTAATGACGGATAATTTTCCTCTTTCTAGTAAATAAAAGTGAATATTTTGCTTTTCGAAATTTCACTACCATACAATTCACATTTTTAAAATTAATAATAGAATAACAGTATATCTTTACAAAAAGAACAATTACATATCTTCCAATTGATAGCTTATTTATATGCAATACTTTGAAAAAAATGAAAAAAAAAAATCTGAAAATATCAGATGAAATTCCTTATTTTATATAATAAACAGTTCCCAGAAATTTTTATTGAAATCGACTGGAAAATATGTAAATGCCCTCTGTCATTGTTGAAATCGGACAAACTGTTGAAACTAAGGGCTATGAAAAACTTTTAATTCTGTAATATCTTTTAAAAAGGAAGAGATAAGTGATATTTGATAAAATATTAGAATTCTTCAAATGAAATAAAAATCAGCGAAATCTATACAATGATCGAGGCTGGGAGCTTGTTCTAATTGTACTTAACTCTATACTAAATATATAATGGAATAATAATTATGAGAAGCTATGGGGAAGGACATCTGTTGATAATATATGTAAAAGTTCAAGAGTTTTCATATGAAATAAAAAAAAAATACCGAAATTAGTACAACAGGCATACATTAGTAAGTTGCAGCAAATTTGTAAATTTCTGAAAAATTTTCTTCTCTGCTATGCGTAAGTGAGAAAGTCAAACCAATTTAGGGGGAATTTAGGGTTATTCCAAAATTTTAATTTTGTTATATCGCTAAAAAATAAAGATCTGGAACGGAAACTTGATATTGATAACGTTAATAAAAATGAAATAAAAACAGGTTAAATTTAGACAATTATTGAGGCTGAGAAATTTTTATAACTTTTCCTTAGTACCCAGTATTTAGTAGAATGGTAATTTTTGAAAGTGTGTGTGAAATAGTAATTTTGAGGTAATGTAATGAAG
>JAPMOQ010060694.1:626540-639802 GCA_026543055.1 Argiope trifasciata
TATATATATATATATATATATATATATATATATATGGAATGGAGGATGTTGGCTGTGCTTTTGTTTTGATTTTGAATAAATTTTAAAACAGAAATCTGAGGGCTTTGTTTGAATTATGTATCTTTTCTAAAAAATATAAAACGCTCATGTCTTTGAATCGAATATTTATTCTTTTAAATATTGAAAGGAATATTAATAGGACTTATTTTTAAGCAAGTCTTGAGCGAGTGTTGAGTGAGCTACTGGTGTTGAGTGACTAGTAGATTCATCGAAGAACCTGGATTAGGCAGAAGCAATTGACTATCTGTAATTTCAATAAACCTTCTTATACAAAATTTAATGTTCATGTTATCGTCAACAAAGTGTTTTTAAGCATTAGATTCTGAGAGATACTAAAATTATATGAGAAATTTTATTGAAATTGCATATAGCCAATTGGTTCTCCATAATCTATTTTTATAGTCTTACACCTATTCTGTTTATTGAATGCATGAACTTTCCTTATAAAGTAAAGTTCCCTTCAAAATTTCAACTGCCTGGACCAGAACATTTTTATTTCTTCGTATCCGTAGATTAAAGTTAGTAATCTTCAAATAATTCTAATTCGAGATTTTGACGAATCTCCACATTTTAGAATCCCCTGAATTCGAAAAACATATTTTTTGAAAACTATCCGTCGGACTATGACAAAGATAACTTAAAAACTCCTTAAGGTAGATGGATAGAATTTGGGGCATGAACTTTAAAATCAAATTTGTAAATTTCTATTGAATTTTGAACAAAATCCACTCAAAGGAAATCTGTCTATCCTGCTGATCGAATATAAGTTTATATTCGATCTAACTCGAGATTTTGAAGAATCTCCACATTTTAGAATTCCCTGAATTCGAAAAACATATTTTTTGAAAATTTGGCAAGAATCTGCAAATTTGATTTAAAAACCATTCTTTCTGCTAAAAGCGTATTTGACGAAGACAGACATTTTCTAAAAATGTGTTTTTTGAATTCAGGGAGGCCTAAAAATACAGATTCGTCAAATCACAATTCCGAAATTTTTTTAAAGATTACTATATTTTTTATTATACCACACGATTACTATGTTACTATACGTTTCTATTACACGATTACTATATTACTTTATTTCTCTATACGATACATCAAAAAGGGCCACTGTTCAAAATAATTAATTGTAATGTAAATTAAGAAATCCCCAAACGACAGCACTTACTTTAGTGGCAAAAGAGGCAGGTAGTCCTTCCAACCTCCCACACTCCCGGATCTTTTCTTCACCCACTTCTTGACTTCCCTCAGGGAAGGATCATCCGCATCCAGCATTGCTTCAAATTGTTTTAGATCTGTGATCTTTTCTTTCCCCCACAGATCTGAAAGAGTCCTCAGGGCATCGCCATCTTCTACTAACTCTAGCATTTTATCAATAAAATGGGAAGGGAGGTCGTCTGGGTCCAAATAATCGCCGACGATCTCAAGGATTGTACTTCCATGGGACAGGATGTCACGGAGACTGGCCCCAGAGAACAGGTCATTGGCTTTCGACCAAAGTCTGCTAAGGGACTCTCTCGTCTTCAGAATGTTCATGCAATCGAAAAGCAGCATTTCCAGAGATGCTCTGACGTCCTTTTCTCGCCTGTACCTCTGGCACATGAGGTACCTAGTGTGAGTCTTGATGGCCTCGCTTTTACCCCAATTCCATAGGCTAAGGATCTCTTCGTCCTCTTCTATGAGTATTGCCTTCAGGTGACTGATTCTATCTAGAAGCAATTCAACTTTCCGATTCAGGAATTGAAGTACTTTCAGGTGCAGGTCAGTCGGGCATTTCAGTTTCAACAATAAATGTGCTCCTTCTTCGGTTTTTGAAAATTTTATCAAGGAGTCTAGATCATCCTCTCGCTCACTATGGTTCTCGAATACGTTTTGCTCGTCATTCTTCATTGAAAGAAGGAACTTCAAAGCAACTTTGGGCTTGCTTGTGAGGTTTTCTGATACATTGCTTTTGTGTTTTTCCGAGGCAAAAATGCGGACCAGAAGTTGCCGTGCTTCTTCCTCAGATAAATGGCATTCTGTAATATTGGCATTAGGTTTCTTCTTCTCAGATAATGGCCGTAAAAATTTTTCTATCGAAGCTTTAGCTTCACGTGAGGATTGCATATGCTGAGCTATCCTTTTTTTAATTTCTGACATCTCTTCACCAGTGAACCAACTGTTTTTTCGAGCATCGTCAAAAAAACTTTTGACTACAGAATGATCCATCCTTCTTGCTGGTTCTTCTGTTACATCAGAAAATATACTATCAGTGATTTTATGCAAAGCCAAGACCACTTTCATGATCTCCTGGCTCTCGGAATCCTCAATATCCATTTTGCGTTGTGGAGATGCATTAGCTTTTTCTTCAAAATGTTTGCTTAATTTGTCTAATTCCTGCAGAATATGAAGAATCTCATTCTTTTTGGATTCATCACACTGATTAGATAAAAAAGAAAATAAGAATTTCAAAGCAGAAATTTGTCCAATTTTTTGAAACTTGTCGCAATTTTTTACTTTAGCGCCCCTTTCAATATAAGAAAGCAAGTTATTTGTCAAACAATGATATCTGCTTCTATTACTGCTATGTATTCTTGTCAATACGTGAGTTAATTTATTGTGCTCCCTTTTCATATTTTGTGCAACAGAAGTATCAATATCTTTTGACTCACTTAAACCACTTCGAACCATATAATCTGCAATTCTTAAAAACTGAGTTGCATAAACTGGTTTAACAGCAGAATGCACTTGCTTAACTATATCTTGTATAATTCTAAATCTCTTAATCTCCTTTTCCAAGACGAATTTTCCTCCCATCGCTCGAGGTCGATATTTCGATAAGCAATGATTTCGAATTCTAAAGAATTCTTCTACGACATCTTCAGACAGACAAGAACATAACAAATGACCGATAACACTAGCACTTTCTGTCGTGTTCAATGTATCCCCAATAACTTGTAGAGCGCGCTCTATGACCAAAACTCCTTTCATATCTTCGCCAGTAATCGTAATACTGGTAGCAATATCGAGATATTTCCGAAGTCTGGCAGTCAAGAATTCGTCCTTAATTTCTGGAAGATCTTTCAGACCAGAGGTGACTTGGTCCAGAACGGTGTTTGGATTCTTTTCCTTTGATTCTTTCCTTGACTGATGTTTCGGGGATTCTTCAGCACTGTCAGGCGAGGGGCATTTTAGTTTTTGCTCTACAACTTTCGCACTCTCTAAAAATTTAGATCTGAAGATGAAAGGAATTAAGCGAAGTGCAGAGTCCTCGGGAGTGTGAACATGTTTTGTGCAGTGAGAGTCATGGGAACATTTCGGAAAAAGTTTATAACCGAACACAGTTAGAAACAAATTTTGAACGGCCGAGTTCATAATTTCAGTTGGAAGGTCTAAGAAAAGAAAGTTATCAAAAAACAAAAGACAAGTGTAATTATCCAAATTTTCATAATATTCACTACGTTGAATGAAGCTCTGAAATTTCCTGTACTTATTCTGATCTTCCACAGTATTTTTTGTTTGAATTCCATTAGGGTAATCAAAATATTTTGGATAAAACTGCAAAAGTGATGTAATAATTTGTTTTCTTCGCATTATATTATTACCATCATCATCAGTTTGGGGCACTATCGTAGCACAATTCCCGTGCAATTCAGCGATATTTTCAACAACACAACGCTGATACTCATTAAAGCATAAAATTTCTTCATAACTCTTTATAGCAATGTTTTTCTTAGTTCCTTGCATTGTGAAGCCTTTCGATTTAAAGCAATCATTCTGTAAAACACATCCAATTTTTTTCAAGGCTCTCAGAATTTCCACGTCTGGGTTTCTCGTTGTTTTATCCGAATGCTCGAAACTGTTTGAAGCATATTGATAAAGAACAAGGAGAAGAGAAGTAGAGTCCAGTCCTAGGCAGCGATAGAAAGCAGACAATCCTCCTTCGTCTAAAGAGCAAGGATCAGTAACAAATCCTGCTGCATCTAACTTCCAAGCAATGTAAGGAGAGGCATAAACTGATGGTACGGTTTCTTTTCTGGTATCTTTATCCAACAGAGAAACCAAAAAATTCCCACTGCCTTTGAAATCGTCTTGCAGTTCTCGGATTATTTGAGGGTTTATATCTGTTCTTTTCAAAATATGTCCTAAAGCATCCCGTCTTAACGGTATCACGTGGTTAAGGCTCATTCCGAAAGCATATGTGTTTATCACTTTGTGGTCACGATCTTGTCCTGGTGGCGACATAGTTTTATACATTTTATGAACTCCAGAATGTTTAAACAAAACTAATGTATCCCTGCCAACGACAGAATCATTAATCTTGAGTTTTTGTTTATTTCCTTCTGGATCGATTTGGTACACCTCTATATTGCATTTTAGCATTTTCGCTGCTGCCTTTAATTTTGCATCGTCTCCCCACTCACCAGAACCTCTTCTCATCTCTCCTGCGAAGCGGTTGAGCCTTAAACTGAACATTCTAAAAATATTAATCATGTCTTTGTTATAATAAAAGGAATGTTGATTCTTAAACGGATTGAAATTCATCACTTGTTTTTTTATGCTTTGAGGATCCAATTTCCAACCTTGGATTTTCTTTTTCTTCATCAGTTCTTTAATCTCGTTCTCAGTGCCCAGCAATCGCTCCATCCAATCTGACTTTTCCGACGAGGCTATCACAAAAGAGAGGACTAAAGACCAATACAGACTGTGGTCTGGCGGTGCGCTGACTTCCCACATTTCTTTGGCGCTCGAAAATCTGGTTTCGGAAGGCCATGACGACAAGTCATTGAGTTTTGGTGGAAAAACGTACATTTTTCTAGTTGACAAAACTATTTATTGACGTTGGTTCAGATCAATGCTGTTGAGGAATAAATTTCATTAGCTTGTATTGGCGATAAATAAATTTAATACAAAAACAGTTTCTATGAAAACACTTATATAATGCATTAAATAGTAGAACTTTTGACCTATTAATATTTCTTATTTGGAAACTTTTCTACTTTAATTTATCTATAACTTCCCATATATATAAGTTTTGCACATTAAGAATAAAGAGCTACTTACAGATATCATATGAATAAAGTTTCTTTTGTGTACTATAACTAATGATCTAGGCAATAATATTTGCATATAAAGTACAAATGAAACATTATTTGCAAGCATAGAAACATTGAGTAAATCGTCATATGATGGTATAGTAAGTCGATGACTATTTGTCTATTTTCATTGCAATTAATTATTGTTAATGACTATTGTAAGGAATGGGTATCAGCTGGGAATATTGCAGATTTCGGACATTTTTTTTATAAATCTTTTTTTGTGATTTTCGTGTCCCAAGAGAGATACCACGGAAAGGGATTAGTAGTTACCAGTAGCTTCTTAGGATAAAGACCCCTTCTTCTTCTTGTATACAGCCGACCACCCGGCCACGAATTAAGGGGGAGGGATAAAGACCCTTCAGCACCCGAGGGCAGAAGTTTGACTTCTAGCTCATGTGAAGATGACTACTACATACTTGCTTGCACAACTGATTTTTACAGGGGGCGCTCTTTCACACACCTCACAGATAGAACACAGGGTAAGAAACAAGAACCTAAACGAATATTCGAATCCGGGACTCCCAGATCACGGGGAAGATTATATACCCTTAGGACAAAATATAAAAGAAGAAAACAGTGTAGTCGTAAAAATATTCTAAATCCAGTAGCTGATAAATTCCATTCATTTTTAAAAGAATCAATTTTCCGCCAGAAGTGTAGGGCATTCCCCATTCCAAAACTGCGAAATTCGCTTTCTTAAAAAGTGTATTCTATGCAGGAAAAAAAAAAAAAAGAAAAGAAGAAAACAGTGTAGTCGTAAAAATATTCTAAATCCAGTTGCTGATAAATTCCATTCATTTTTAAAAGAATCAATTTTCCGCCACAAGTGTAGGGTATTCCCCATTCCAAAACTGCGAAATTCGCTTTCTTAAAAAGTGCGTTCTGTGCAGGACAAAAAAAATTATAAAAGAAGAAAACATTGTAATCGTAAAAAAATTCCAACTCCAGTTGCTGATAAATTCCATTTTCAGAGAAATCTTGAGTCCATTTTTGGAATAATGATAACTAATCAGAAATCATAGCAACTTGAAAAAAAAATTTCAAGTTACATAAAGTGATAACTATAAGATTTGAACAAAACCGTCTGTGACCGGTTGTCTACCCGTAAATACTTAAATACGAGTCAGAAATCAGGATAGTGTAAACTAATTCAGCATTTAAAAAAAATACATTTTTTCATTTAACATTCATTTGTTAATTTTCTAAAATTTTATTTTAAATAATTAAAAAGGCAAAGTAAAGGGCTCATAATGTTATATTGGGTTTTCATTTGATTTTGAATCTCGAGATAGATATAGAAGTTTCGTGATTGATTCAAACTGGTTAATGACCAAATAACAGTGCTCTTACATAATAACATGAAATTTTCGATAGTAGATTTCCTTTTTAATTCTGTTACTCTTTTATAAGTTTGTTTTTGTTTAGATTAATTTTAATCATTGTTCTAATTACAATTAAGCATCATTTGCTAGCTTTCTGTTATTTTATAATTCCAAAAAAATGGTGATTCATAATTTAAGGTATCCGAACACGTTTTGGAGTTCTTTTTGAGAAAAAAATTACTTTAAGCATATTTCTAGGTTTAAAACTATTCGAAATTAGTAAAAGGATGTCAATATTTGAAATAAACTTTAAAACTTATTGAAAATTGGCATTTAATGGCATAAATTCAAATAAATTCTAATAAAACTTCAAATAAGCTACACCAAAACTTATAATTCTCATTCCAACGAAACTTATAAAAAAATAAACAACAAAGTTTTGTCTAGCGAATGAACTACAATCGTATGGTTCTAAAGATAAATAAAATTTTTCTACCTATCAAAGATTTATCATAAAATTTTTAGTAAAATTATCACATTATTATTCAAACAATAGGCTGTAAATTAAAAAAATATTCACTCGATCTAAATTCTTTTATTTCATTCCTTAGAAAATAGTATAAAAACAAAGTTTATCACATTTCGTATTTATATGATGATAATATTTTGCGTTATTTGATTTGAAGTGAGCAAGAAATTAGTAAAAATCAGTTTTGAGAAAAATGCATTTAAAGTATACAATAACTTGTTTTAAAATGTATTATGGGCCGACATACTTAAAATTCACCATATTTATAGCTTATAACTTATTACTGCTAATTTCTTAGTAATTTTCCTTTTTTAATCATCTATGGCAATTTTTTCATTTGGCAATGAATGCTGCTTAAACTCATTTATTCTGTCTTTGTCGAACTCATCAAATGTTCTAACTGAATTAGCGCTAGAATACACTCTAATAACCTTAAGGATATTTCATAATCCTATCAAATTTTCGTTAAAATGTATGGCAGACATAAATACCCCAAATCTGAGGATTCAGAGCTCAACAAAGATATGTTTAGGTATAAATTTGCACAAAACACTGTTAAAACTCACTTGAACATTTTATGTTTTTCTGTGCCAAAACTTTTCGGTATTTAAAACTAAATTTTTTAACACATTTTGGGTCCTTTAAATCAGCATTTCTGGTTATTTTAATAGCCACTTCCAGTTTACCGATCATTACGAAAATATTAATATCTTGACTTCTAACTAACGTAGCGACAAAAGTAAACCTATTTTGGATAGCTCAAACAAAGACTGTCTATCCAATAGAAGAATTTTTGAACAATGTCATGTTTTGCAAAAATCGACCTTTTCAACGCGTTCGAATACCTTAAAAGATGACCCACTCCTTATGAGGAATTATTTCGATTGTAGTAAGAGCAATTTCATTTATTTATTTTACGATTTTCTAAGGCCGCGGTAGCCCGGTTGGTAGAGCGTCAGTCTCGTAACCGAAAGGTCGTGGGTTCTGTCCTCGTCTCAGCCAAAGACCGCCGTGTTGGCTAATGGCAGTTGGGGAACGTTAAATATGTCGCAACTACAAAGTCCTCCAAGTTCCCATAACAAATGATAACTCTAGGGGTACTGAATCAGGGAAGAGTCGGTCTCTGAGTCTAAATTCTGACTTGCGGATGTATGAAAGAGTTCGATTGCACCCTAAAAAGGGTTGTGTCGTGTGTGTGTGTGCTTTCACCTTAACAGTGGTCGTCAACAACGAAAGGCACATATCTCTGCCTTAATTCGAAAGACCTCCGCTCATTCGGGCTTGGTATGACCAAGTGGCACTAGGCCCACCACCACTATTTTGATTAAAACTACATTTAGATTTCTGTAATGCATTTTTTCTTCTACGCAATATATTCAAGCGAATATTTCAAAAAGTGATTTGCAACTAAGCATTTCGGTATTTAAATTTGTTAAAAATAGGTTTTAAAGTTATTTATATAATCAAATTCAAATTAATAAAAAAAATTCGAATTTGAAAGTTTCGAGAGGTAAGGATGAGAGGCCAGGTTACACTGCCTAAAGGTTCTTAGAAAACTTAATTAGGAAAGCTGATTATTTTTTAAATCATTTAAAGGCCTTATCACACGGCGAAATTTCGCCAGTACTTTCGTCAGAAGTTTTCCGTTTCTATCCTCAAGAAACCGGTCAAGTAAGTTTTCCGTCATCTTCAACTTTTTTTAGCCATCTTGACTTACGATAGACGGAAATATAGTCATGAGAAACTTCGATAATGACGTCGATTTCGTTGTCGTTTGCTGACGATATTTCGCCGTGTGATAAGGCCTTAAGAGTACTAAAATGATTAATTGGAGGTTTGGCATTTTACACTACAATACCTTGGTAGAATTTTACTCCGAAACTGAAGGCGATTATTTAATATTTGATATTCTTAAGGATTCAACACAGGATTCAAAATCTTGAATTAAAAATCTGAAGCGTGTGTGGTGTGGAACTTTGAGAAGCTATGTGCCTCATCATTTACTTTTATGTTAAAAATTAAGAACGACTTTTTATTCAAGAATTAAATATAGTTTCAAATTCAGATTTTAATAAATTCAACGACCAGTTACTAAAAAAATTATTGTATTGAAAATAAATTATAGCTTGATAATTAACTGAGAGATTTTAATTTGTCAAAAATGCGTTAGCCTTCCCCATACAAATAATAAAATATTTAAAAAATAATACTATTTCAATAAAAGAAAATTCCATCTTAAGAATGATTAATTTTTCATCCAGAAAAAAATAATTAAAATTATTTGTTGTTTGTCCAGATCATGCTACTATCTAGGAACTGATAAATGCAATAATTCAGATTGTCTTGTTTTTTTATTATTAAAAACAGTTATTTCAATTATCAACATTAAGCCAGAAAAAAAAATGGTTTATTGAAGACAAACTTTTTAAAATTTCTCCTATTTCATGACCGCAACTCAGGAGTAGTTAAAAAGCACTCCAAAATCTCTATTCAATATTTTGTAAAGCAGTGGGTCACTTGTGTGTTGTAACGATATGGTAAGTGTGTATGTGTTTAAGGTATCCGACAACGTTCGAAGGAGCATTTTTTAAAAATTGGATTGTTTAAAAGATTTTTTAATTTATAGTTTTTAAATATTATTATACAAAATACAATAAATACAACAAAATTATTTGAAAATATAATTTACTTTGAGAAATTAGAAAATGTGTAGTAAATTTAATGAAATTGAACCAAAACGGTTACCACTCTACACAAGAATGTAACGCAGCTATCCTATTTTTCTTTGTACAAATGTTGTAGAATAAAATGAACCAAAATCCAAGAAACATTTTAAGACGCAAAGAAGTTATGTGTAAAAATATACGCATATATACATTTTTCCATAAATTTACAACTTAATTCTTCTAAAAACACCTATAAATGAAAAAATATTTTACAAACAATAAAACTTTTGGTTCATTTCATTGATCCTATTATTTAAAACACACGCTGAAATTTTTATATGAATACCTCTATTAATTTTCGACATATCATGTTAACAATGGAGAATAATTATGAAAATTAAAGTTTTGAGAGAATCGAAATTAAAGATAAATTTTAGTTGATAAATATATGACCCTGGATGATAGATTAAACTTCCTTTTCCTAGAAAAGATAAAATGTTTTGAAAAAAGGAAAGTCTGAACTACAAGAAATAATAAAAAATATCGCCAATGGGATCGCCAGGGTTTTTAACGTAGTTGGATACCTTAATGACAATCTAAAAGCCTTATCACACGGTGAAATTTCTCCAGCACTTTTCCGTTTCTACCCTTAAAAACCGGTCAAGCAAATTTCATAATCGACAACTATTTCTAACCAGCACGAAAATGTCGGAAATATTGTCCGCAAACGAAATTTAACCAATCATAGGAAACTTTGAAGTGACGTCACACAAGTGACGTCTTTTTTGTTGTCTTTTGCTGATGGAAAGGACCGAAGATATTTTGCCGTGTGATAAGGCCTTAACGTAAGACTCAATTAATTTCCAAATTTTAATCTTAATTTAGAACATTATAATTTTAATTTAATCATCTAACTTCAATCTATTCTAATCTCTTATTTTTTTTAAAATCTTATTTCCCTTTTTTTATTCCTACTTGTAGCATCTATGTATTGAACAAAAATTTTCTCATAAAAAAATTAGTTATCTCTTTGCAGCCGAAAAATGACCCTTGAGCTCGTTTATAAGATATAATAGAAATTAAATAAGCAAAAAATGCTTTTTCATTAATTTTTATTGAAACAGAAATTATTGGAAGACCGAGAATCGTTTATGAAAAAGCAACTAATATTTGTATGTCAGTTATTCACAGTTTGTATGATTTGGAATTCTTTCACTAACTTAGAGGGATTATTTATTAAAATTTAATTTCATCTCAAAATTTATAAAGTGAGTATTGGTCTAAAAAGAAAATTTTGAGCATGAAA
Source organism: Argiope trifasciata (assembly GCA_026543055.1). NCBI lineage: Eukaryota > Metazoa > Arthropoda > Arachnida > Araneae > Araneidae > Argiope > Argiope trifasciata. Next base: position 637,502 of record JAPMOQ010060694.1, read on the forward strand.
GAAAATTAAAAAAAATATTCATGGATTTTTTTTTTAATGAAATGAAAAAAATTGCAAAAGAAACATGAAATTTTGATGAATAAAGTATATATATATATATATATATAGATGATGATGATGGCCAAGCTATAATAAGCCCAGATGAGATAATAATAATTGTATATACAATCATAAAATTATTAAAAAAATCAAAACCCATTTCTTGGTCAACCAAAATTAAAACGAAACCAACTAGGTCGAAATCGAAATTAAAACTCAATTCAGAATTACACGCTAAAAATTCACAAAATGAAAGGTAAATGAAAAAGAACCAGTTAATGAAACAAATTCAAAACACTATAATTAAAGAATTATTTAAACGAAACAGAAACAGTACTAACCACGGAAACGAAATCAAAACCGGAATCGAAACTAAAAATCATTACTGATTCAAACAAGTTTAAGAATTAAAAAAGTTTTTTAATTAATCATTGTATTTGGAGAGCTCAAATGCAGCTACAACTAAAATACAAATGAATCTGAATTCATTAACAAAATAAGCTAAGCAAAAAGTAACACAACCGAATCAAAACAATAATCAATAGAAAAAGAAAAAAGAAATCCGGCCTGAAACCTTCGTCAAGGGCTACTTTCAAGCAAGGATTCCAAATAAGGGATTTTTTCTGTGAGGCACCGGTGGACAATGGTCAAAAGTATTGACACCTCTTGACTCAATATATATATATATATTGTTGCAGAAAAATCAGAAAATCCGTCCATAATTTATAAGGTAAAAAAGTGCAACAGACTCAGGGAGGAAAGGCAAGCTTTATTCTACATGAAAGTATAAAGATGTTTTATGAAAATATAGATTTACCGTGCAATAAGCAATGACACACTAGAAACAAATGGGTGATAAACAATCGTAACAGTACAAAGGCCTCAGAAAAATGTTCGCTGGAGAGGAACCGTCCAATAGAGATTTCACTCAGTTCAATTCTATTGCTCACTCTCCTCTAGGAATCTCTGCTTTAATATTCCCTATAAGAAGTCAACGAATGCTCTAGAAGGATATCGTATCTTCTCTCTTAATCGATAAATCATCAAAATACCAAACACCTTGCGAACTTTCATTTCTGTCGCCTAAGCTTTCAAATTCGTCGGCAAGTCTCCAAATGGATCCGAAACCGAGAGGTAGATCATTGACTAAACATCTATTCAATATTCACTAGAGCTATCTGTAACGCTCTATCCTCTATCGAGAGACTTGCATCGGATGATTTCCAAATCGAAATATTTATAAAATAAATTTTAAAATTAACGAAAAAAAAAGCAGAAAAGCAGATTTTAAAAAATTCGATAAAACTTTAATAAAAATGTATTTTCAATGAACTTTTTATAACATTTATAATATATCTTGAACATTTATAATATATTTGTTCAGCATCTGCATTTTTTGCCCTTTCACGAAAATCACAAATTATTTTTCATTTGTTGGCGACACTTAAAAAAAATCTTAATCACATAGATTACAATATGAGAGGAAATTTCACTCACCCTTTCGTATTGGCATATGCCCGACGTCTCAATAAAAAATTTCACTGTTTCCGAACTCGATGGCAGTGAACAAGTCATTGTGCTCCCGACTTCAGTACGCAAACTACAAAAAAAATCGCTGTTGAAAGGAATTAGTTGATAATCAAATCTGTTTTCAGATAGTAGGAATAATTTTTATCAGATAAATGCGCTGTTTGTGGGGCGTTTAAGTTTCGTTTTCTAATGAAATAAAAATCATAAAACTGTAAATTTTCCTAAATTTGAAATTTGGAAATAGGGATTTAGTATTATGATATGTTATGTAACACCATTATATATATATATATATATATATATATATATATATATTGTTTTCATGATTAAATAATGTTTTATAGTTAAATTTTATTCAATTTTTCAATGGTCTTGCTTAAAAATTTCGAAATAATATTTTGCTTGTTATTGTGGAATTTATTATCTTTGATTTTGTGATACTATCTCCAAAAATCGCAATTTTGGGAGATTTTCGGAACTCCATTCGAGTCAATATTTTGGAAGACAGTCATCTCACAGAATAAAAATCTCAGGTTTCAATCCTCACCTGAGAGCCCATCTTTTCTATGAAGGGACCCAGGTGCAAAAAATAATTTGAGGCACTAAATTTTTTCAATGTAAAAAAAAAAAAAAAAAAAAAAAAAAATTCAAACATGAACTCAAATTACTATTGCTTGTTTATTCAATTTTTTTTTGTTATTTAAATACTTCAGGAAAATTAAAAATTTTTGC
>JAPMOQ010060694.1:664802-706783 GCA_026543055.1 Argiope trifasciata
TTCTCTTTAAAGTGGCAGTAAGAAAAAGTCAATGACAGTTTCTCTTGAATTTTTTATTCTTTATCCAGTATATAACTAAAATATATCCATAAATATGGTATCTTATGTCAATGAGTAACAGTAATTAATTAAGTCCAGAATAACATTTAGTACTTTTCTTTGGCTCTGCTTATGCTAAACCAAGCTTAATATTTACCTTCAAACTTTTTCTATGCATTTGATCTCTAGTTTCTCTGGAATTCTTTGTAAACTTTTGGGCCTATCTTTTACTAGAAATATGCATTTCATCCTCAACACTACTGAAATGCTGTTCTCAAGCATTTGCTTCATTTTCATTGCTGATCCCAGTTCCTGGTACTTCGGAACTTTTTCTGTATATCCGGAATCAGTGTTTGATATCTCTCATTTCTCTGAACTCTTGATTCTTCTTTGTTAATGTTTCTAGTTATTTTCTAGGTAGAATCCAAGATTCACCTGACTATGCTTATTATTTTTTTTTTTCATTTTGTCTTTTTTTCTGCTGGTTAATCACCTTTGAAAGTTTTATCATTATTGATTGATAAAGTTTTGAAGTGTTTTATCACTATAAAAGGGTCTAATTTTATCAACCGGTAATGATGACAAGCCTATTTTGCTTAAACTTGTGGTTTTTAGAAGGGGACACCAATATTATGTTTATAAACATCCACCATTCTTTGATGTATAATATCAAATGTATATGTTATTTAGATAGATTTTTTTTTTTATCAAATCACTTACACTAACTGAATGTTAATTTTGGTTGTAATATATTTTTTAATATCAAATGTCATTAAACATAAATTAATTAGCAATATGACAAGTCCAATTAAAGTTATTAGTAAGAAATTGATATAATCCTCAACTTGTTAATATACCTTTACATTCTGTTAAAATGGTATAGCTAATTAATATTAAGTTATATATCCAATATATTTGTTAACTTTCTATAATTCTAGTTAAATGATGTAAAGTTACTATGGGTTGTATATTTTTGTCATATGTAGAACTGTAGGAAATATAAATGTTTTGCTATGAAAAATGTTTTATTAAGTTGGGAAGTCTTAGGATAAGAAGCACATTGAAAAAATCCTTTGACTTTTTAAAAATAAAACATTATGTCCGCACCCCCTTCATAAAAACACTAAACTTTGAATTAGTTTTTTTCAAGACAAAAATTCACTGTATTTTTGTCTAAAACCAAGAACTATCTTGTGCTTTCTGTTCTTTTCTCTTGCTATATCTACTCCAATTTTTCATAGATATATAACCAAGGTTTTCTTTCTTTCTTTATTTTTTTTTCATTTGAAATACTATCAAATTTGGCATTCTTAATAATCATTTTCCTAGTATGAGATTCCTTCATCTCATCCATATCATTGTCATAATCCCTCATTACGTCATCTCAATATTTAATTTGATTTCTTACCATTAAGTCATAAATATATCTATTTTGTTATATTTTTTTAAGAATACCAATACACACTATTTGAAATTAAAATTTAATTTGTTAGCTGCTGAAAAATGCGCTTTCTTAGTATATAGTAAAGTATTGACATTTTTCTGTTATCTGCTTTTCAAGTAGAGATGGTGTGTTTTTCCTTGCAAAAAATAGATATTCAATTATTTGAATGAAATTTTTTTATTGTCAACTCTTATTGCTACTTGAAGGAAATACCATTTACATATTTAGATGGGGGGGGGACAAGTGCATATGATTCAATATATAATTCATTGTTATATTTATTTCTATTATAGTAGTTCATTGTTGGAATAATATTTTTTGTTTATCTAAGAAAATTTGTTTTAATTATTAATTTAAAAGATGTAAAATATTCTAATACAAATTTAAAATCTTAATTGAAAAATAGTTGAAATATGTTATTACTTAAACTACAGGTATTATTATTATCCAATTTTAAAAAGAGCTAATAGACGTTGTAGTTTTATTTCAAGATTAATGCCTTTTAACATTTTGGACTATCTGTATCAACCTTCACTTTCTAAATATTTATATAGCCCAAGCAGGAACAAGTTTGACCATTAATATTAGTTTTACCAGTCACTAGCTTCACATCTATTGTGAACATATACAATTATTTGATGCCATTAATCTTAAACTAGAAGAAAAAAAATTACTATTTTTTTGGATAATTATTTGCTGTATTTGACATGGAAATTTTCAACTAGTACATCTTTTAATCAGATTTAGTAATTTTTAGATTTCAAGTACAGATATATTTTTAAAAAATTTGATGGATTGTTATTTAAATTGAGCATTAGAAATAATTTTATGAGGAATTTTCTTGATTACTATTCTCATTATTAATTTTAGGTTAACAGTTATAGTATTTTAACTGAACATTTTTTTTATGTAAGATGATTCTAAAATTGAAAAATTAATTATTAAATTGGTATAATATTTTAAAATTAAATTTCCAATCATTGTGATGTGTTTTTATATTGTTCATCAAGATTCAAGGTTTTTCTAATTACAATATGTTGGAATGATTTCTCCAATACATTTTGAAAACTTCATTTTTGAACAAATTATGATGAAGGAAATTTTGATATTTATTTATTTCCAACTTTCTAGTATTTTAAAAGATGATGATATGTTTTTAAATAATATACAATGATTGACAGAATGTATATCTATCAAGGTTTTACAAAGTTTATTATTACATAAGAGAAATGTCGTCTTTGAAAATTGTGATGTAATTTATTTTTGTATCACACAAATAAATTAAAAGTAGTACTTTGATAAGTAATTATTTGAGAGATTCATTGAAATCTAGTCATAATTATTATTAGAAAGCATTTGAAATAATGAGAAGCCAAAGTTTATGCTGACTGAACTGTGTAATAAGCAGTACGCCAGAACTTCCTCAGTTTAGATAAGGTATCATTCCATTGTCTTTTCATTAAACAAATGACAGTCTAGAGATAATACAATTGGTTTATAAAGGAAAAAAAGACACATGCATTCTAAACATTTTCATTCTTGTTATAGATCCTTTCTTTTTTAATGAAATCTGATTTATTTTATTAGGTCTTTGGCTAGTTTGGAGTAGAAAAGTATTTAATTTTTTTTTCTATTTTTTAATTTTATTTGTTTTAACATATTTTTTCTGTGTTTGGATACCTTTTAATACATAATTTTTGGAATTTTTATTCTTGTAGATGAGGGGACTTGTGCTTGGAGTGTATACTGAAAAATCAAAAAATGGAAATGACGTGTCTGATTATACAAAATCTTTCAAAGATGTAGATGAAAAGACTAATAGTTCCCTGTCTAAGACATTAAAACTGTAAGTTTTATTTCCCTTTTATAGTATTTCTGGTATTAATATACTTTTTTAAAAATAAAATATGCTCTCTTTTACAAATAAATATTAGTTTTTATTCATCGTTATGTAATTTACACATTTGATTTGTGTTTGTTGATTTTAAATCTGGACACAGAAGTGGAATTTTTTTTAATTAATTTTTTTTAAGTAAATAGATTTTAAAATGTAATTATTACTATTTTTTAATACTTAATAATTTTCAGCTATTTTATTACTACTTATAATAATTTTCATGCCTACATCATTTTTAAAGTGACTGCGAACATGGTTATTTCAACTGTCTTAAACTAACAAGTAAATAATACCCACTAAAAATCTGGGGCCATATCATTACAAAAAATAGATTTAAAAAAAAAAAAAAGAGCTGCAGAAAACTGTTATGGAGCTTAAGAAACTTATTATTGAATATTCATTATTTTTTTGAAAACCACTTTCATTTATATAAAAAGCAGATGTAAGGTGCCCTTTTGAATCTATCTGAAGAGATTGGAGAGTTTGTCATATATCAGTGTTTTAGAGATGATTTGATATTTGAAAGGCCTTTGTTTTAAGTCTTGTTAGCCTATTTGGTTTGTTTCCCAAGTGTCTAAACTTAAATATAATAATTTTCTTTAATTATAGTAATGAAATGAATTAAAAAATAATTTTTAAATGCTAGAAATCTAATGAATGTCTTCCTAAAAACAAATTGGAAATAAAAATAATAATAGTATTTTTATCATTTTTTATTGTATGATTGCATAGAATTTTAAAATAAACAAAATAATAATAGTGAATAGTATTTTTTAAAATATTGTCCATTTCAAGTAGTATTTTTATTATAAACTAAGAAAAAAAATTGGTATGCATCCTACAAGCTTTTAAAAATATTTGATATATATTAACTAACTAAAAGAATCAGAAATGCCACCTTCATTATTAAGTGGTATATTTTTACACAGTTTTTACTGATAAGCAAATTAGAATTTAAAAATGTATTTATTTCATAAAGAAATAAAATTGGAAGACTTATGTGATTATTTTCTGCTTGAAATATGTAATAGAAATTTTTATATACTTCTCCTAATACTTTCAGACTATTATATATATTTTGCTCTTTTTTTCCCTGTAATTTCAGAACTGGTCCATTTTGCAAGTCTGTAAAACAAAAAATATTATGGATACCAATTGTAAGTATTAATTTAAGTTTTAGATACCTTAAAGAATTTTTAAATTATAAGCATAGCTATTGATTATTTAAACACCAACTTTATTTAATTTTTATTTTCAGTCTTCCTCTCTACTCCATATAAGTTAAAAGTATTTTAATATTATGACTAAAAAATTGCTTTATTTGATTTGAAACCTTTTAAAGAATTTTTTTTTTTTTAAGTTTTAAAGAATAATTTTAAAAAAAAATTAATCTATACATAGTATAAAAAGAAACCGCCTGAGAGCATATGTTTACTTGAACCATAAAAATTCAAGAAATAGTTAATGGATATTGGATATATTTATAATATTTTGTCGACCATTTACTGGGGAAGTTTTTAGTACATTAAAAGTCATATCAAAATTTTTAAAAAGGAGTTTTATAATAATTTTAATTATTTTGTGCATGTTCGAAAAGCTCATAATGTGCATGTGCAAATAGCAAGGACTGATATGTTTCTTTGTTTATATGATATGTTTTTTTTTTTTTTTTTTTTTTTTTACATCTTATTTTAAACAGCAATTCAAATCTCGTTATGCTAAAAAGGAGGAAATCCATCCTTGGCTGGAACACATTAAATGCCAAAAAGTTTCATTCTATAAAAAAAATTTATTTTGTAGCCATATTTGATCATTTCTAAATATATTTTATGTTTGTTTGATGTCACATAACATGCCCATGTCAGATCGGGTGGAGGCTAGTCTTAAATTTAAAGTTTTTTTTTCTTGAATGCTATACCACAGGCAACACTATGCAGGTACTGCTAGTATTTTATAAATAATTGATTTAGCTGATTGATATTATTTTAATTCCTTTGTTTTCTTATTTAATATCCAGTTAATGAAACTCAAATTTGTTTAATGCAAATATTTTGAAAATTTAAACTTCTATTTTAACTCTACTGGTTTCAAATCATTCAAGTTCTATTATATTTCAAATTAAAATTTGATACATTTCAGATTTAGCATTTTTTAAGAGAAATATTTGTAATAATTTTTTTAACAACACTGAAGCACACAAACATAAATTTTCTGAATTTTTTAAAATTTTGTTACTAATATAAGTTTAGCATTTTTAGGAAACCTTCTCAAAAACTAAAAAACAGCCCACCCCTCCTCCTTTTTCACTTCCATGAGTAAAACAGTTTTTCCTAAATGTGATTTTTAGATTTAAAAATTTTTTAAAAGCTTGATAAAATTAATTAATTTTGATTATATAAAAGATGAACTTTAAGCTAACAAATTTATTTTGATTTCTCCACTAAAGGAGAGGATAAGTAATACTGTTTTTATTAATTTTTACTTGGATTGTTTCTTACGATTTGCCATTTGAGAGTACTTCAGTAAATCAGTGTGGCTATTTATTAAATAACACATAGCATATTAAAATGTAAAATTTAAGCAAGATTAATTGGAAATAGATGACTTATAACTAATTTTATTTGATTTATAACTAATTTATTTGTGTAATCTATTGAATTATTTATTATCTATGATTTCCAAAAATAATTTCTGTTTTAAGATCATTTATAGTTATTTTCTTTTTCTTATTCAATATATCTTTATTAGGTTATTGAAATGTGTTAATTATTGATTCTGTACTTTTTCTAAGGAAAATAATTTTTCATAATTTATAGTAAATTATTGTTCTTCCTTTTTGTATAATATAGGAATCAAAGGTTAAATTTGATTGTGTTTCTGTTGTTGATTTGGGGACAAAAGAAGTGAAAGAAAATCCTCTTGAAGGTATAGATGAAAAATTAGAAAGAGTTCGAAGCTCCATAGCAGGTAATTCTTTTTTGGTTCTCTCATTCAGTAATATTGTGTTGACTTCAGTGATCTGTTTCTTCATTCATCTTAATTAGCATGTTAACTGCTGCATTAAATTTCTCGCCATATAATTCATATAGCCTCACTGGTCATTGATGACATTCGTGGTAGTTAGTGCATCAATAATAAAAATTCAACTAACATTTAGGGGAAGTGGATGATATTTAAATGATTATATGTTATAATTATTTTCATATAAATCTTCTTGATGAAATAAATTAAAATCGGAAAATAAAATTAAGTTTTTCTTTATCTCTCTTTTTTTCTGAAAACAAGACTGAAGTTTAATACCATTGACTACTGAGAATTAAATAAAAATGTTAACAAGTATATTTATTTGTTTAAAATGTATAAATAAACTTCAGAAGTGAAAACAAAACTGATTAGCTTTACATTTAGTAATGATATTCAAGTATGAGACATAAAGAATTAACTTTAAAATCACAACTGTTATTCAAATCTATTTTTTTGTTCAAAAATCATTAGTTGTATAAAATCAATAACAATATTCAGTTATGTTTAAAATCAGTGAAGAAATGTCATTTTTATTTTTCACTTTCAAGATATCTTATGCAAAAAGTGTGATAGTACTGCGCTATTTTCTTAAGTTAATCTGGAGATGATGAAAAGAAAAATGCCATTATTTGGTTTCCCCACCCTCTCTTTTTTTGTGTCTTTGAATTTCTTTGACTAGAACTTCTTACTAAATTTTAGAAATATTTTAAATGAAATTCTTTTTCAAGTAAAATTAGTATTCTATTTTGTTTATGAGTATTTCTATAAATTTTGCAAATTGGAAATTCTAATTACAGTAAGTAAGTGTTATTATGAATTTGATTAAATTTTGCAAATAACATGTGTGACCTTCAGAATAATATTGTTGAGAAAATTGTTTCTGCATTAAAGAATGTGATGTAATATCATTTATACTGTCTAAAATGTAATGCAATATTCTTCATTGTTTTCTTTAAAAAATCAAACATACACACACATTGTCTCATCATAACATGGTCTACAAAATTAAAATATCAATTGCACCTAGCAATTAAAAAAAAAAAAAAAACTGAGAAAATCTAACTTTTTTCATTAGTCACTTTAAAAATTTACATAAAATTATCTAAACATAAGGGTAATTTTTGAAAGGGTTTTCTCACAAGCAAATCAATAAACTAGTAATCAAAAGCAAATCAAAAATATATCTATAACATTTTTAGTCAGTATGAAGTCCTGCATTTAGTTAAAATAATCTAATCTAAAAATGTGTAAATCTGAAAAATTCTTCTAATTGGACTATCATCTCAGTATTGCTTTAAATTTTAAATCCAAATGAACTATATAAGTTAAATATTTTTACAGTGCTCATGTTTCAAAATATCCTTATATCTAATACACATAGCCAAAACATTGGCAAAAGAGGACAATAAGTCTATAACTTTTTTTTACACCAAAAGACATCAAAGTGGCATCTTGCCATTGTTCCTGAGTATTCACCAAAAACTGAAATTGTTTAATTGCCAAAAAAATTATTTAATTTTCATGAAACCTTCACTTAAATCATTAATGCTTTCATTGTATTTTTCAACAGACATTTTGAAAACATTTGTTTAGCTGTTTCTATTTCTATAGCATATATGCATATATATATGTGTGTGTATATATATATCCTTTTTATTTTTCTAGATAAATTATCTAATATATCATCAGTTTTGCTTATTAATGAATTAAAAATGAATAAAAATAGGAACTAAACAGGCTAAAATTTCATGAAAGAAAAAAAAATTAGCTACCAATTAAGATTTTTTTTAATAATATATAATTTTTTCTTTTAGATGGTGTGAAAGCCCTGAGAAGTTGTTCCGATTTTGAAGAAATATACTTAGATCCCTGTGATTATCCTCAATGTAAGAATTAAAATTATTTTTGTTTTGTTGTTTTATTATCAGTTTTAAAAAATGACTTCTTACACTTTTATATTATTTGATGATAGGTGCTGCAGAAGGAGCAAACTTAGCTGTTTTTAGTTATGATGCTTTGAAAGATCAGTCATCTCTTAGACCTAAAAGTCAATTTCATTTGTATGAATATGATGCGTAAGTACAATTTTTATTTGTTGGTGATTGAGAATTTTTCTTAAGCTTTTCACTTTTTTTTTCTTTTGGGTATCATAATTTCTGTGTAATAAATTATTACTGGATGATTATTAAGTTATATGATATGTGAAAAACTATTTGTAAGGCTGTTGGAAAAGTTTTTTTAATTAAATATCTCGGCTGAAAATAGTTTCGTGATTTTAGAGGTTCTCTAATTTTTGTATCACTTTCTGTGACTATCTTCTTATTCTATACTACATTGTCTTGCTCATAACAGTTTGACTCTAATGCTATGATTTAGTAATAATTCTGTATTAAGGGATTTATAAGTTACTTCATCATAAATTAGTTTAAAGTAATGCAATTTATCACATTATATTTGTGATTTTCAATTGAAATATTTTTACTTCAAAAATTAATTTCAAGAATAACTAATAATCACTTATTTCTATTCGTTATGTTTTTCCTTTATGAAAGTAAATCCCACCAAGAGTATAGAAAGTCAGCTAAATCTTCAGTTAAGTTGAATAAAAGCTGTCAATTTATAGATGTATGAGAAATAAGGATCGAATCATTGTAGAAAGAAAAAAAAAAGAAAAAGAAAACTTAAAGGATTTTTGAATTGTAATATTCTGCATAAAATCAGCATTTATTTTAAATATATTTTTACTTATACTGGTAATATTAAATGAATTCTTACTTTTTCAGCATATGATATATTATTGAAACTTAGCTTTTAAATAAGAAAGGTTTCAATGAAGTTTTAGGGGCAATTAACTAAACCATTTTTTTATTAATAGAATAAAATATGAAAAAATAATTTTATCTAGTAGCGAGATAAATATATTTGTATTTTACTCATTCACATTATACTGTTCCTTCATCCCTTACAAATATTTAACTTGGAAGTGTTTGATAGAGCATACACTCTTTTTTGATATAAAAATAAATTTCAAAGTTCATAATTACTTCTTTTTTACTATGATTAATCATTAATATTTTATAACTATTTATTAATGCATAGATAATATTATCTTTCTAAATTGCTTTTATGTTATTATTTTTAATGATAAATCAGTTATTTATTAGACATTTATTATAATATCTTTGAAAATTAGGATTCCTAAGGAATACATCACTGATTTTGAAAAGGGAGCACATCTAGCTGAAAGTCAGAACTTTGCTCGTACTTTAATGGATACACCAGCAAATTACATGACACCTTCAATTTTTGTCAAGACTGTAACTGAAAAATTTAAAGATTCAAATATCGAGCTGATTTCTAGGTATATTATGAATTATATTCTTATAAAACATAAGTAATAATCTTTGATATATTCTTTGCATAAAATGAACTAATTCTTTGCTTATATTAGAAAATCAGTTGACTATATAAAAGTGGGGATATCTTCAGTAGAATTTGTTTTTGTTCCCATATTTATTATATAATGTTGATTTGCTTATATTTTTTCCATCTATGTGCGTAAATTTTGGATCCTGAAGTACAAATTTCTGAATCACACTCACACAAAAAATAAACACATTATTCATTTGAAATAATGTGGTGATGTCACCATTATTTATATAGAAAGTTATTATATTTGATTGATTATTGGTAACCATTTTTGTAAACTTAAATAATTTACTTTTAAGTACTCTGAAATGATATGAATAATATATAGTTATAAATTGAGAACCTTATAAATATTACATGTTACTGTTAATATTTCACAGGATAGTATATTTATTTAAATCATGCTGTTAATTGCCTTCACTAGTTATATTTATGTGTTTTGAAATATGAATATTATTCATATTTTGGATATATTATTTTTATTTATATAATCGATAAAATTCATAAAATATTTTGTGATTTTTCTTTAAATAAAAATTTGTTCTGCAACATCATATGATTTTTATATTTATTCTGTTGGTGAATTTATTTAATCTGCAAAGTGAGAGCTGAGGAAGATATTTGATATTTTGTTTACTGTTTTTTTACTCAGCTTAGCAGAATGATTGTAAACATCATGCTTTTATATTAATTCCTTTTTTTTAAAAAAAAATTATGAAACAGTTAATAAAATACTTTTACATATTACCAGCTCCTACACCGTGAATTATTATACTAAACTAAAATTTCTATTTACTACTGTTTTTATTTAAAATTATTTCTTATAGAAAATAGAAAATTATATAAAACATTAACATCATTAATTGTGTCAAAATTAAGGCATTTAATTATTTTGAAAAATTTCTACTATAAGTACTGATAAAAATCATTTAAAAAGGTTTTTGTGAAAAATTATTCAAAAAAAAAAATGAATGTAAATTTATCTGTTTATTTTCTTTATAATTTTTAGTGAAATGAAATGTGTCTATTACTATATTTTTGAATCAACATTGTATATTTTCTGTTTACTTTAAAATACTGTGCTGTTTCATAAAATATCAAGGGGAAAAAAAGTTGCTGTTTGAAAACCAAATATAATTCTGCAGGCAAACAAAAATTCTTTCGCAGCACAATTTCTTAGTAACAAATTTACCAAATTATGCAGAAGTATGCTGTATTTTTCAGTTTTTACAAACAAAATTGAAAATTGCTTCTATTTATCCCAATTTACAGTTTTTCATACAAAATGTGAATTAATTGCAAATAAAACTGTTTTGCAATGCCAATTGTTTAAAATTGTCTATTAACATTGGATTTCAGAATGAACCAAATTTAGTTTGTAACTATTTTTTGCATTACAGGGTTTTACTTAAAAAAAAAGATTTTTTCAAAATTTTAATTGCATTTTGAATTTAAAAATAATGAAGTTTAACATTTTCCTTTGATAACTTTGAAGCATATTGTTGCTCAAAGAATTAATTTTATACAATTTGAGATTTTGAGAAATGAGCATTTTTGTGATGGTGATGCCAATTATATTTGATTCATTTCTTGTAAATATTAATTACTATATAATTCAATGTAATTTTTTATATAGAGAGAGGTTCGGAAAACTAGTTTAAGTTATTTTAAATAGGTTTGAATCTTGTTAATTTTTTAAAAATATAATGTGTATTGATTCTGTTTATAGGGACAAAGCATGGATTGAATCAAAGAAAATGGGATCATTTCTTAGTGTAGCGAGAGGTTCAGAAGAAGAGCCAAAATTTTTGGAACTTCATTATGATGGAGCACCTGATACAAAAAAATGTATTGCTCTTGTTGGCAAGGGTATCACATTTGACAGGTTATAACTTATTCTTCTCTCAAGCTAACTTATTCTCTTAAACAATATATCTTGACTTACTGTATTTAAAAATCTTAACATATTTTTAAATACATTTAAAAATATGTCAAGATTTTAAATGATTTAGAATTATGAATATTCTTTGAATCAACATATTAATTTGTAACATTCTTGCTTAAATTAAGTTACCTTTTCACTTCTGTTGTAAATCGATAACATTCCCTTTCTCTTTCTTTATTTGATTTCCAATTAAATTGGATATATTTCCAAGCTTTCAAACTAATATGAAATGTCGCCTCTACCCAGTAGTGGAATTTTAGTAAAGTTTTTATTTCTTAAGGAAAGAAAAGAAATTTATTTATGTATTTTTGAGAGAATGCAAAAAATTTGGAAATAGTTTTCATAAAAAAAAGTATTTTACTATAATTTAAAAATTCCTTTAATGTATAAAAAAGTTTCTAAAAGGTTTTTACCCCTTTTGGAATGGAATTTTTTACTGAAAGAGAGATGTTATAATTCTTCATTGCTATCTTAATTTTGATATTCATAACAATTTTTTTGGAAATTTTTGATTTAAATTAGTTGTGATTTGATATTTTAAAGAGGCAAAGTTTTTACTTCTATATATATTTTTTTCTTTCTTATAAAGGAATTTAATGTAGTGCTGTTAGCAATTATTCAGTTGCCAAATGTTTAATCTCTTCCTATGTTAGGCACTTTTAATCCCTTAACAGCGTATTTTTTCACCTCTTTCCTATTATAAGATAATGCTATATGTTTTAGGATTATGGTACCATATTTTTTTATTCACCTTAGAATTCATTAAACACTTTTGATGTTCCTAGATTAAAAATTGTTTATGTGCCATAATTCTTATGATAGACTTTATATTGAATAATAATATTTAAATGTCATTATTCAATGTTTGAGTCAATTAAAGGTTTAAATAAATTGCTGTTGAGATGTGTTATTTTGAATCAACCAGATTACAAACTTTTTGCAGCTATAAAATTTTAAAGAAACCTCAAAATTTTCCCCACATTACATTTTTACATTTAGAGATCTGAGTGAAAGCCAATGCCTTTTCTTCTGATCTCTCATTTGGGTAAGATTTTATTCAAAATATACTGCTTCATAAAAATTTAATGGATTTTAGGGCTAGTTGGGGAGAGAAATTCATTAACTTTTATCAATAATATAGTAGTATCTTAATTTATTTTATCGTGTTATACATATATATCCTGTTGAATTACAATTTTTTTATAATTTCTTTCATTATTTTCTCTTAAGTGATATTTTAAGACAGTTTTGTTTATAGATCCCCAGTCTAAAACACTTTTATTTTTCAAGAAATAACTGGTTAACAAGAAAAGGATATTGCCAGCCAATAAACTTGGTGACCATCAGACATTTCTAACTCAATTGTGCAATGTTTTAATATATTTTGTTACATCGTGATAAATTTGGATGTTTTTCTCTTTATAGTGGTGGTATTTCTTTGAAACCCAGTGCAGATATGGATAAAATGCGTGCTGATATGGGAGGAGCAGCATGTGTTATTGGCACAATTTTAGCTGCTAGTAAGCTGAAATTGAAAGTCAACGTTAAAGGTATGTGCTTCGATATCTTTAATAATTTTTAATAATTTTGAAATGGTTCATATTAAAATAGTTGTTTCATCTAATTTTCTACATTAGTAATTCATAGTAAAAAATGTCATTTCTTGCTGGATTTTATTCAGTCTGTTTGTGTTCTGATTCTTTATTATATTTAAGCACACTAGATTGATAATTTTTGAAGTAAAGATTAGAAAGGAAATTGTAAATTTTATCTTAATGTATTAAGGATGGATGAAATATTTATGTGTAATAATGCAAAAGTATGTATGTATGGTGATATGCATTTTTGATGTTTGGTTTTGAAGAAGAAATAATCTCTATTGCCAAAATTTTTTGAATTAGAAATAAAAATTAATGAATATTTTGTAGATTAATGTATGTTACGAAAGAAAGGATTTTAATTTTATTGTCAATATGTTTTTTTGTATCACTCTAATTTTTTAAATGAATCTTAATTGACTTATTATCATTCCTAATAGATTTAATATGTGATAATACCTTTCATTTCAACTAAGAAATGTTCAGAAAGTAAAAGTTGTATGCTTGAAGAACTTATAAAAATACTTTTAACATATTCTTCTATATTACTTATTATTGAAGAACTTATAACTTACAGAAATGAATGGGCAAAAAAGGGGGGGGTATTTATGTCATTTTATTATTATTATTTTGTGTGTGTGTGTGTGACTTTTTGCTTCACTTCTATCTTTTTGCGAAAGGAATGTGTTAAATTTTTGAAATTTAATTTTGAACTTATCTAAAATTTTATAGTTTGTTACATCTTTTCCCTCAGTTTTCAGAAGTAATGAGCTTTAATTGCACATGTATTGATTTTAATTAAATATTTTTAAAAAAAAATTATGATCATGCTTTTAAGGTTTTAAATTATTTAGGATATTTTAAGCTATTTCTGTAGAAAAAGCGTATAAAATTTGAATATCATGAGATACATTTACATACTAACTTTTTTTTTTTTTAAATTTTTGGAGAGGTTTTTATTAAATGCATAATATTTATTTTTCAATTATGTATTTTGTCTCTTTTCAACATATATGAATATGTTGTTGATAATTATCTGACATCAGCTGTGTGAGGATACTTATATAATGCCATCTTGTTATATATCATCTGTTATTATTAGTTACTGAATGCAAATTTTATAATTAATTTTCATTCCATTTTCTTTGAAAAAGATTGTATTCCTAATAACATTGTATTAACAATATTTTAACTGGAATCAACATTATTTAAGTCTATTATCAGAATATTGTTTTCATCACTAATGGATAAGAAATGTCCTTTTCTTTATTCTTGATTTAATTTATATCTACAAAGTAATCAGAAAAGTCTTTTTATGACCTTTATATTCAAAATACAGTCTATAATCAGAAAAATAATATGTGTATATAGTAAAGGGACTATACTGACTTCATCAAATTCTGTGTTTCTCACTGTACCTCTAGTGAGGAAATAAGGAAATTATAAAAAAAATATAATTCAGCCAAAACATCCAATTTGAAAAATATACGCAATGCCATTATAAAAACACAGAGGAAAAATTCATGGAGCTTTTGTAAAAAAGGCACAGTTATTTGCAAATAAAATTATCAACTTTCCATGGTTTGAAAAAACTGCTCATTCTACATTTAAATATGTATTCTCTAGTATAATGCAATTTTAAGAACAACAATTAACATTTAAGCAATGATAAAAATAAACAAAATGAATAATAAAAACTATCTTAAGAAATGCCCACAAAGTGGGTAGGATACCAGAGAATATATTTTCAATTTTTGGATGCAACCTTTTCAAGTCATGGTGAGTTCATAATTATAGTCACAAATATCTCTTCCAGTTTTACAGACAACTGTTTTCTCTGTACTTTCCTTATTTAGCCACCAGTCAGGCTATAACATGTTTCAACAAATTCAGCATAGTTTTATTACTGTTGATACACTTTATGTTTATGATTGTACAAAATGCTGTTAGGAATTTTAAAGAGCTTAACCAACCACTTTGAATGTATGTATAGATATTTAGTTATTTGAATAATAAACTTGTTTGACGTGCATTTTTAGGTTTTATTCCTCTTACTGAAAATATGCCTAGTGGTAAAGCTACTAAACCCGGTGATGTAGTATTTGCAATGAATGGCAAAAGCATTCAGGTATAAGTTTTTAGAGACTTTTTTTATATACATTATTATTTTTCATTTCACAATCTTTTATTATTCAGTTATCTGCCTAATTCTGAATTTCCATCTTGTTTGCAAAAACAATCATTAAATGGAATGAAAGCTTAAATACACACACACATTGTACTTTTTGAAAATAAATAAATGAAGCCTAGTATCCTCCAAGAAGTTAACTTCCCAAAACATTTATTTCAATCTGATTATATCTAATGGGATTCAAATAATAATAATATTTAGTTCCTTCTTTAAAATTTATTTGTGCAATTTGTAACATATTTTGAGTTATAATAATGGCATTTCGAGTGCAATATGTTCTTGATGGAATCATGTGATTACCAATAGTTATTACTATTCTAATATAAGCTTGACTTCAAAATAACTGGCTGTTTTATTATTTCTTCTCTAAAAATTATGAAAATATAAATTTTTATGGTCATATAAAAAAATTTCATTATATAATCTCATTTCTTTCAACTTTTTAAAACTGTTTATGATCCAATAGAAATGTGAAATTAAACGTTTAATGATAATAAAAATATATTCTATTTAAACCCTGCATGATAAAAATCTCTATTATCAGTTTTTTTCCAAAGAAACTTGAATTTTTTTTAATAAGGCAATTGTTCCACAAAGAAAAATTTTCATTCTATAGAAGATTTAAAGTTATTCACTAAGCAGCAATAAATGTTTTCTTCAGGGCCATGTTTTTCTACAAAACTTTTTCCTAGTTTGTAGCAAGGATTTTTTTTCTTAAATTCAGTTTAGTTTAGTTTTTTTTATGGTAAATATAACTTAATTCTTTAAGTTTTAAGTTTAAGTTCTTAATTCTTAATAACAAAATTCTTTAAGTTTTAAAGAAAAATTCTTCTTGATAAAAGATAAAATGCAAGTTAAAAGATAAAGACTTTGCAAACAGACACATACACAAAAAACATTGATAAAGATTTTGAAAAATCTTTTTTGCTGTGCATTTTTAAAATTAAATTTTATTGTCTTTTATGTTTTCTTTAATGCTAAAAAATTAAATTGTGTAACTATGTTTTATAAAAGAAATTGAGAAAATTCTGCAATATGTATTTTATACATTAAACTTTTAACATGTCAAATTGTTTTTTTCTCAACAATATTCAAGTGCAATATAATTAAATCTGACTGTATATTTATTGATAGGTTGATAATACCGATGCTGAAGGAAGATTAGTATTGGCAGATGGTCTCTGTTATGCTCAACAGTTTGATCCTATGGTTACATTAGATATTGCTACTTTGACAGGTAATATTTTAACTTAATTTAAATGCTTTGTTTTATTTTTAGTAAAAAAAATATTTCATTTTGCAATTAATTTCATTTCAGGTGCAATGATGATAGCTTTAGGCTGTGCTGCAACTGGCGTATTTTCAAATGATGATGAGTATTGGAATGTTTTGAATAAGGTATTTTTTTAAAAAATGTCTTGGTCCTTAAATTCGAGGCTTTAAATAACTTATTTTAATTTCCGAAATTATTAGTTCTTGTGATTTCTCTCAGGATTTGTAACTGTATTGTAATTTGAACCATCTAATATGAACTGCCCTTGATATAAATGTCATATGCAAAATCAGTCCCTAGCTCTGTCATATTTTGATAAAATCACTTCAAAAATGTATAAATATCATTTAATGCATTCCCAAATTTATTTTTTAATTTTATGAAAGTGTTATGGGGATGAGGCATATATTCCTGATCATAGTGAAGGAAGAAAATGTAGCTGTGATATGTATGTTAATTTCCTTGTTTACTGAATTGTATTATAAATAGCTAATAAGTATTAGTTCAGTTGCAGTTTCTTTTATTTTTAATATTTTGTTAGAATAATTAATTGCTTTAGCTATTGTTAAAATGTTGTGAAAGACATTTTAAGTTTTTTATATGTTATTTAACCAGTAAAAAAAAAAGCAATCTTTAAAATCAGAACCATATATCTACTATTATGCTTGCATGGTTTATAGCTGCATATTAAGACACTCAATATTTTTGAAGAAAAGAATGCTTGAGTTATGAAGATAATAATGATCTAAGGTAAAATGATTTTGTGCTGAGACAGATTGCAATGTTCCTTACATGAAACCTTTGCACACTGATGATTTAATCTCAAGTATTTGATCGCAAATTGTGGTGGTGGGTGCTGGTGATTCTAATGCCACTTGGTCATACCAAGCCCGAATGAGTGGAGCTCACTCGAATTAAGGTGAAAGTATGACTTTGCTCGAACACTCACGACACAACCCTTTTTTGGGGGGGGTCGAAGTCATTCATACACTCATTCATCCATCTTCAAGTCAGAATTTAGATCCAAATCAGAGACCGACTCATCCCTGATTCAGCAACTCCAGAGGTATAATTTGTGATGGGAACTTGGAGGACTTTACAGTCATGACATATTTAACGTGCTCCAACTGCCATTAGCCAACATGGTGGTCTTTGGCCGAGACGAGGACAGAATCCGCGACCTTTCAGTTATGAGACTGACGCCCTGCCAACCAGGCTACCGTGGTCTCGCAAATTGTGGAAGAAGGGATCAACTGCTTTAGACTTCTGATTATTGAATCTGAATTCATCAAGATTTAATCTTATACAGTGTTTTGAAACTGTTATGATCCGGGCATTTAAAATACGTTTTGAATTTCCGTGCTTCTTATAATTGATTAATCTGATTAAACAGGCAGGATCTGTAACTGGAGATAGGGTATGGAGAATGCCTTTATATGACTACTTCAAAAAAGGAGTTAAAGCTTCACCTTTAGCTGATATTAACAACATTGGAAAAAAAGGCAGAGAAGGTGGTTCTTGTATTGCTGCATCTTTCCTTAATGTAAGTTCTTCACAGTTATTTTTTATTTGTATGTTTAATTAATTAATTTCTTAATATTATTCCTAATTTGTTTTATTGCCTTAAGTTATAATTACTTTGCATTTATATCTTTAGATAATAAAAAAGGACTATTTTTTAAAAACCCAACAGTTTTTCTTAATTAAATTTTTAAACCAT
The DNA here is from genome assembly GCA_026543055.1 of Argiope trifasciata. NCBI lineage: Eukaryota > Metazoa > Arthropoda > Arachnida > Araneae > Araneidae > Argiope > Argiope trifasciata. The sequence continues at coordinate 683,363 of JAPMOQ010060694.1, forward strand.
AATTTTGATGTCATGATTGCCTATTAAAAATGTCTGAATTAAATTAAATGAGTGCAGGAAACATAATTTTTCCTAATAGCTTTCTTTCTTTTCATTTGTTGTGATGACTTCTCATTTCATCTTGTTTGATTCATTGCATTAACCTTCCAGCGGGCGCTACCAACATGAAAGGTTGCGTGTATTTCCCAAATACTCTATAGTAAATTGTAAATTTTAAAAAGCGTAACTATTAAAATTATATTGTATATAGCTTAGGATTAATAACTACAATTACTTTAAACCTTTTTTACTTAAAAAGAAATAGAAACAAAATAAACATGGATTACAATAACAATATAAAATGATCGCAGGTTGACTGAATTGATTTAAAAGTAATATAAATGAAATTTATCTAAAAATATTTCTACATACTTTTCTAGGAATTTATTGAACCCGGTAATAAATGGATGCACTTAGATATTGCTGGTGTAATGGAATGCAAAGATGAAACCTCATACAGTTGTAAAGGAATGTCAGGTAAACACAACATTGCTTTTCATTTAGTTGAAAAATCAATAAAAGTTTTGTTCCCTAAGCAATTTCAATTCATGATGAAAAATATACCTTGTATTTATTACTTTTGCAGGACGACCAACTCGAACTCTGGTCCAGTTTCTTAAAGAATTAGAAGGCAACTTCATAGAAAAGAAATGAATATTTTTTCTGGAAAGTTAAATCAATAAAGAAAATTATGCATATAAACTTTTTTTAGCACTGAACAAAGACATTAATTTTTATTATTATTCATAATCAATATTTTAATTGATACTATTTTACTACACTTATTTATCTATGTTACTTTATTTTGGTTTGTAAGACATTGGTTATATGAATTGTCTTAACTATTGGTTATTTATTTGTTGTTTCAGTTCTATTTATTTACTAAGTTTTGGTTATAATGATATTTATAAAATATTGTTTTGAAATGAAAATGCATAAATATTATAAGATACTTTTATTTTGTTTAAAAGAAAAGCTGATTTTGTTTTGATGGATACTATCTATATCTGCATTAATCAAAATTTGCGTATTGTTTGCAGTTTAAAAAAAAAATAAAAATCTTTTTATTGGTGCAATTAGTGTTTCTTTATTTTTAACATTACTTTAAATGATTTTTTTGAAAGCTTCCGAATGAATTTTAATATTCTTAATGTTAAAATTATTATGAATATTTAAAAGAATTTTTTTTTCTCCAATAGATTTTATATTTTATAAAAATAAGGCTGAAAGCTATTTTTAAAAATGAATATACAAATCTGAATCATGAACTATATAAGATTGCATTAATACTGTACTTTTTAACAATTAAGATTTCGCTTCTTTGTCCATTTTATTTACTTTATTGATAATGACAAAATGTATTTTTAATGGGAGAAAACTATAATATAATTCCATGAGTATGTAAAGTTTCCTGCCATTTCAAATCATTCAAAAGAAAAGACCTGTCTTTTCTGTTTTTATTAAAATCTTCATTGCAAGAGGGTATTTGAATTATTTTTGTAGCTTTTTCTGTAAATTTATATTTCAAGCACTGCACTGAAAAAGAAGAAAATATAGTTAATGGGAAATTTAAAGTTGCATTTCTTTCTCCATATAAGCTAATTTTGTTTGTGTTTATTAATTTAAAAGGTAAGACAAACTTGTTGAAAGATTACTACTTAACAATTTATTGTAATAATGAAAAGCATCTTGTTGCTTGTATTTAAAAACAAAGTTTCATTATAAACTTTTTTTTAATTTCTCTTTCTCTCTATTCCATTAAATAACTTTTAAAGCCTTAACTTTGTTAGCTGTAACAATTAACATATAAAGTATTTTTTAAATAAAAAAATAATAATAATTTGTATTTACACATGTTGCAGATGTATAAATACATAGGAGTTAATTTAAGAATTGACTCAACTTTTTAATTTGGTTTTTTCATCTAAACAGTTTTTGTTTTGGATGGTGTTTCCAAAAGAAAAAGAAAATGTTACCCTCCCCCCCTCTTCTATTTATTTAAATATAATTCATTATCTTAAATTCAGACATAAACAATATATTGATAAATATTTTATATAATTCTTCAAAATTCTGTAATGACCATAATATTTTTTCAAATATATATATATATACATATACACTTTTATGCATGTTAAAAATGCATTGAAATTTCTTAGAATTTATTCATGTAATTGCTATCCATAATTTCTCATAAATGATTCCTGAGCAATTAATCCATCAATTCAAAATGAACTCTGCCTTACCAAAGAATTTCATTTCCCATTTTGGTAATATTTTATAACCCAACATTTTGAATTGGATTTTCATGTTACGTAAGTTTTTAAAATGCTGAATTTACCGATTTCTTATAAAATTATTTGCAGCATAATCTTTTATATATGTCCACATTTTGTAAAAAACGAATAGTTAAAAAAATTGATATAATTGTAAATGTTTATTTTAGATTTACTTTCATGGGCATGAATATTTGTTTTTAAGTCTTAATCATGACCTGAACAACACAATCTTTTTCAAAAATTAAGACACAGACTGTTTACATTGGAAAGAATCATCGCACAAGTTCCTTCTAATCTTACAACAGTTAGATGTAAGGCATTTTTCATTTACATATTAGACTAAGATATTCATTTTTAAAAAGAATTATTATTATAGTTATTACTTCTGCCGTTTTTTGAGTTTAAAATCCAGAATTTTGTAGATAACAGTGACAATATTCTAGGTGTGACTTAGATAGAAGATTGGGATATTGTCCCTCACTAAAAGCGAGCCGTTTTTACTAATCATTAAGAACCCATTTCATTTTACATTTTCAAAATCTAATGCCAAATTTGGTTATTTGTGTCTTAACAAAATTATGTGGTATCATTGTCGAATTCTTTAATAAACTTTGTGTTGTCTTTCAACTTCCATTGTTATATTTTTTCATAGGGGTCCTTTGGAATTCAATCTTTCTGAAGAAGTTAATGCGTATTAAAGTATTTTTAAATAGATTCTTTTTATCATGAATACATATTTCGATGGTTTATTACATAACTTCGCTAATATTTATATACATTTTCTTGCGATTGTGGTGACATCTTAATAAACCAGTAACTGCCACTAAACCAGGTGGCCGCTTTTGTATAGTGGATAAGTTACTCGGCTGCAAAACGGAAAATTGTGTGTTCGATCCAAGGTGAAATTCAACCTCCACATTGGCACAATTCCGGTCAACTCCTACGCCAAACTGGTGACCCGGACATGATGAATTTTCAACAGCTGTCGTGGTGCCATCTACCCGCAGCAAACGCAACCAAAGCAAAGTCGTTAGACTCATTTGACGCAGCAGCAACAACAACTCTCTCCATCAGCATTGCAAAGTCATCAAACTCATTTGATGCAGCAATAACTCCCATACGCTAGCCATAAGGTTTGGTGCAATAAAATCGTTCGTATCTCTACAGACTCACTGGTAGGGGGAGTATTGTGGTGACATCTTAATAAGCCAGTAACTGCCACTATACCAGGTAGTCGTTTTAGTATAGTGGATAAGTTACTCGGTTGCAAATCAGAAGATCGTGAGTTCGATCCTTGGCGGAATTCAACCTCCACATTGGCCAAAGTTTTCAAATTCCAAAACCACTTTTATGGATGGTGCAGCTTGTCCTAAACTGGACCTTGTGCCAAAAAACCAATACCATACCATGCCAAAACCAATTATCATTGAAAATTAATATATGGGTATATTGTGTGTATTTTTTTTATATTTAGTTTGTAAACAAGATAATTAAAGGAACCCAGATTACATATAACCAGTAGCAATGAGGAAAATATAGGCAAAAGGACCCACGTTGTGATGAAACCGAGGCAAGCATCGTGTTAGTCATGTACGTCAGTACTACTTCTTTATTCTGGGAATCGGGAGCCCGACTGTTTGAATGGAGGATGAAAGACATCCAAGTATACATAGATAAGTTATTCAATTAAAAGGTTTTTAAGAACATTTGATACATTTACCCATCTAACTTCCTCACTACCGTAGATAGAAACAAAAATTAGGATAATCCTTTTTGAAGAAAATTGCACATTACACAATAGCAAATAGCATTTTTTTCCCACTAAAATTTTCACGATAGCTGCAATTTTTAGAAGAAAGAATTGAAAAATCATGTGAGTGTCCAGTAGTTGCACGATCATTGTCAAAACCATGATTCCCTAAATTGCATTAGCTCAGAAAATCCATCATTCTTTATTTCACTCCCCTCTCCCATCCCAACTCGCCCACTTTTTTCTTCCCTTGTAAAATTAGAAGTGGAAGAGGATGGAAAAAATTTCTTTTCAGCACTTGATGTTGTTAAAATGAGCCACCCTATTTACATATTTTTCTGTAATTCGAGTTTTTTGTTTCATTTTTTTAATAAATTGAATATTTCAACAACTTATCTCCATGGCAGATTTAAAGGCCTCCTTAAAAAAATAATGTGAACAATTTTGTCTCACATTTTAATGTATTTTTAATTCAATAAACTCATTAATGATTTATTTTTGGTTAATTATTTATTTTAGTAATTTTATGTAAGTACATATGTTCTTAATTGTTTGTTTACTTACCAACTCATAAATGAGATGCATCCATAATAATTAAATGAAATTGATAGAAACCTGGGTAGTCACACTTGGATGTGTTAATGTGATTCTATAGGCATCAAAACAATATATTTTAACAGATTTATTTATTTAGCAACTAAATAATTACACAAAATTCTCTGCAATAGTGTTATGATATCTTCATGAACATAGAAGAGTCTGGTAGGCAGCTGCCGCATCGGTAAATTGATAATATTGTCTTTATGCATTTCAATTATCAAATCTGTATTATGACTTATGGCACTTTACAAGCTCGCTGACAGTAATCTGTCAACTATTTAAGGTGAGTAAACGTCTCTTGATTTTCCAATAGTGCCAACTAGGACCAAGATTACGAATTGATTACTTCATGTGTCACATTTGCTTGCACAGTCCCTTTTAACAGGAACAGGGTGGCATATTCACACACCTCACAGACAGAGCACAAAAGAAGAACGTCCAGATAATGGGAAAGACTCGCTACCCATGTGGCAGGACGCCAGCATCAAATCAGTACCTGTGTTTAGTTTAGTTATATTAACGCCCCGTTGTAAATCAGCACTAGGGCTATTTTAGGATGTTTCTCGTAATTTTGAACCTAAGTCAAATGAAGAGGACAACACTGAAGTTGACACCCTCTCTTCAAACTTTCACATCATACCAGCTTGGTGAGCTCTATTCCGCAAAATTCTTTATAATAGTGTACTAGACTCACTTACACGATGGTTTTTTGGTGGTGAAATTGGGTCTAGACTCTAGAACTGGAAGTCCTTTTTTTCCGAAGATGTGATCTTACCACCAGGCGATTGTGGCACCCTGTTACTGTTGATTTTCCAAACTTCAACTTCAGCTTGTCTCTCAAACAAACAAACAAGTAAACATGACAGAGACAGAAACGGATTCTGGATTTAATATGAAAACATTTACACTTAAACATTTATTAAACATTTGAATTTCTATGTGGTGATATACCAAAGTAAAAAATTATTATCTAAGATGTCTGTTGATCGGGGATTCACATGGATGGATGATGAAACTTTAGCACTGATTGAAATATTTTCGAAAGAAGATATACAGTATGAACTTAATTGTTTGAAAAGAAATATTGGGGTGTATGGAAGAATAGCCAGTGAATTAGCTGAAGTTGGATATAGACGCACGGCTTACCAGTGTCGGGAAAAAATCAAAAGACTTCGAAAAGAATACCATTCTTCAAAACATTGCATTGAAAACAATATTACACCTAAGAAACCAATGAAATACTTCGACCTAGTCGATAAAATTTTTGATCGAGATTCCTCCTCGCAAATTAATAATGTTGATTTAAATGCATTAAGTTCTGATCATGAAGAGGAATTGCATTTAACTTTTAATCATGAGCAAGAATCTGATGCATCTAATAGTTGTGCTACTATTGAATTTGCAGATTCTCAATTACCGGGAACATCAAGATCTTCAAAAGTTACTGGAGACACTGATTCTCCCATTTTGTGTAAAAAGAAGCAAAAAGATGCATCGACTGAAAATCATAATGATTGTGAAAACGTCCCTGTTTTAAATGGTGCCCAATTATATGATTTATCGGATAAAGGTAAGGTTCAATGTTTAAAAATTTTAAAAATTGCATTTTGTTGTTTTAAATATATGCAGAAAACTGTTTAAAGTAATAGAAGGATGAAAATAAACTTCTGAACTCTGAAAAAATGAGCATTTTTTTTTTCACTTTTGAAGTAGACAACTCATATTTATTTATGCATTTTCTCATTATTTTGTCAAAAAAATCTTCATTACAAAATTTTTAATATACATCTGAAAACAAACTTGATTCTCTTGGAAATCTATGAGCTGAAATTTTTTGTTAAGATCAAAATAATTGATCCTTTACATGAAGTATAATTATGATAATCTAGAAACATCTAATTAAAGGTCATTAAAAAGTTGTCTGTTAATATATTTTCTAATAGATTGTAGTTTTTATTTAATATAGTACTTTTCTTCTCTCCCAAAGAAAGTTAGATATAAGAATTTGTTCAGGATAATTTGTGTTTCATTTTCTATATCAATGTTGTATTTTAATTTATGGTATTAAGATTATAATATATTCCTAATTAGATAAACAAAATATAACAATATGATAAACAAAATATGGTGAAGACACCTCTGTAATTTATTTGCTGTATAGAGATTATGCATTATATCAAGATAACAGATTTTAAATGTTTTTATTATTTTTTTGTATTCAGTAGTTGATGTAATTTTAAATACATTTACAGTTTATGATATAATCATAGAATACTGAAGTTCTTTTTTTTTCATCTGATATATCAAGGAAACAATATTTTAAATTTTTTATTTGCTTATTTTTTTCTGTTGTCCTTTTGGGGACATTATGTATTATTTCTGTGCTTATCTTTTAAATCTATTTTTGAATGACGCATAATAATTTCATCTGTGATTATAGCAAGAATGATATGATGGTCATTTTCCGCTGTACCGGCGCAAATCTCGCCAAGCAGACTTTTTGGTGACAGCACACTGTCGTAATTTTGGTGCTGGCGATAAAATGGCTGCAACTTTCTTTAAATATATTGAGACAAAAGGTTATCGGCGGCGATATTCCATTTGGCGTTGGTTGCATTATTACTGGCAATTTTTCACTTGCTCCGGTAGAATGGAAAAGTACCAATATAATTATGTATTCTGAGATTTGATTTCAGGACCATTGAATCTGTAGCCATGTAACTTAATTGCTAGATTATACACTCATGTCAGGTAGTTGTTAACTGGCTTATGAACTTACCACCACATAATCATTACTTTATGTTTTTGGGTTTATGGTATCTGTATTGTCTGGTGTGGATTGGCTCGATTTTTAATATATGATTGCTGCTCATAATTTCTTATCAAATTTAGTTATTGAAAAAGTTCAGCACAGAAATTCTACATTATAGTGAGATTTTCTAATTTGAATTTGGTGACTATCTTCATTCATAAAAACATTTCCATCACCCTATTGTTTCCACCTCTCTATTTGATGAACAGGAGATATTTTCACTCTTCTTTCAACATACATCTCCCTAACTCAAATGTAATTAGAATTACTCCACATTTTTTGTTCTGTAAATAAAAAAGACAAAATGTATTATTTTAAAAATAGGGATTGGTTTCTAGTAAATGTGATCAGCAGATGTCTGCTGAAATTTTTCAGAAATCACAAGAAGTATTGCTACAGGTGGTATTTCTTTAAAAGTAATTAAAAAAGATAATTGTTCATTGATTTTAATTATTTATTTTTTAATTGAATTTGTATGCAATTTATTAGAGTAAAATCATGTTTTTTATTAGATAATATCTTTCTTCATAATAATTCTTTTACTGAATTATGTGCAAGGAAGTTAGTTATGAGAATGAGAAAAATTAATGTTGAATGATTTAAAATATTTTACATTGCTCCATTTTTCTAATTAAGTATCAGTATTATTGTTTTTCTATAAAATCTTTATTGCAGACTCTACATTAGATGAAAATGAATCCCCATGGGTTCCAAATGTAGTTCTTATTGAAAATGATTCTGAAAGTATTGGATTAGATAACAATATTGATGATCCAAAAAACAATAGTTCAGTATTTAGTGAAGAAGATCAATTACAAGATTTCCATGATGTTTCAGAAAGCGAAACTCTTTTTAAAGGTTTGAATGCATTTTTATAAAACTTTTTAAACAAATATATATATATATATATATATATATATATAATTAAAGTCATTTTCATTTATTCTGAAATTTGTCAATTTATTTTTTTTATCAATAATAATTGTTTTTCAGTATTGATGTTCAGTTAAATTTATTATTTTAAACTTTTTTAGGAGAAGGATTTTTTTTTTGAAAAATGGTTTTATTAAAATTTTTTTTAAATTTTCATTTGAGTGTAAAGTGTATTTTAAGCATTTTTGGGGTGGGACTTGAAAAGTGGTTGCAAAAGGTAGCTTTTTATAAAATTTTGCTATAACTATGTTTTTTTATTTGTCAATATTATAGACAATTTAAAATAAATAAAATGGATTATTGAAATATAAGTTATATTTTTATTTTTATAAATATGTTTTATTTCACTGAAACAACATTTTTACTTATTTTTGTAATTTTTTGTTTTATATTTTCCTTATACACAAATTTACAACAACAATTTTGAAAAAAAAAATTAATTAATTTCATAATTGCAAATGATTAGGGAATTAAAAAATATATATATAAAAATTCCCAATTTACTTTCTTAGTAGAATAATAAAAATTTCTAATTTTTGTTAAAGAAAGTTGAATTATATAGTAAAACCATTATGTATTTATATTATGTGGTGACAGTTTTGTATAGGGTAATAAATTTGAAAGTAAAATGATTATTTTCTTTTCAATCAGATTCTGAAGAACCTCCAAAGAAAAAGAGAAAGACTGGGTCAAGCCAACAATGGCTAAAAAAGATGCTAGATGATGTTACTGAAACATTTTTGAACTATCAAGGAACTTCTGAATCTCGTTTTATTGAAAGAATAACTCATTTTGAACAAGAAAGAATGAAAAGAGACGAGAGTATGCAAAAACTGTGGCTTGAATTTGAAGAACGTCGTCGAAAAGATGAGCAAGAACATGAACTGAAAATGTTTTCCCTTTTTGGTCAATTTGTTAAACAAATTAATAGTCGTGAAGTTAAAGATTCAACATAGCTGATTCTAAGTCCCTTTGTCATTGTTCATTTCTTGTACATGTTTGTAATGTAATGTTATATATATTTGTACTGCAATGCCATCAAATATAGCCTTTGCTTCATCAAATTAAAATACCCCTTCTAACTTTTTTTCTTTTGGCTATAAGTAATAGAGTAGAATTGAATGTAGTATGAGGGGAAAAAAGATAATTTAATGACAAAATAGTTAAATCATTAGTGCTTTAATTTATTAGCTGTCAAAATTTACAACCTTTATTGCAGCCTTGAGTGACAAAATTTTATATCTCTTATTAATATTATTGGGTGAATCTTTTCTTGTCTTCTATATATTTTCAACTTCTATATTGACAGAAAAGAGATATTTTATCCAAAAATGGATGCATAGTAATAGTTGTGAGCTAACAACACCAACAACAAAAATCTTTATTCTTTTTAATAATATCTATATTTTTTCTTTACAAATATGTGAGACTAATTGTTTGTTATTGTTTTGTTAACAATTTCATTTTCCCCATTTAAGCTGTCTTAAGCTTAATCACTAAAAATGCTTTAAAGTTCTTTCTTTGATGTTAATTACCTAGCTTAACCTTATATCTTAATCTTAAGCATTAGGTCGTTAAAATTTTTTTAATAAGTTATTCTTAAATCGTATTGCATTTCACAGTTGTATATAGATTTAATAGGGAATCAAGACTTTTACATACTTCAATTGTAATATTTATACATAGCTAAAGTTTTCTTAAATCATACTATTTTCTAAAAAGTTTTTAAAAAATGACCCTTTTGTTCATTTTTACCAAATTATTCTTTTGCTATTTTATTAATACTGTAATCATTTCCATTCTGTAAAAAATTACATTTAAAAAAAAAAATTACATGCTTTTTTATGGAAAATATGAATTTTATCATTGGTTTCTACTTTTCTATTTACCCACCTTTTATTTCTAGTATATTTAAATAAATAATATTAAAAGCATGTATTTTGAAAGCATATCTGAATATTATTTTGGTTTTTGAAAACGTGTGTGAACAAATTATATATTATTTTTATAATTTGTTTTGATTTTGTCTTCAAACAAATTGTATTCTTATATGCATTTTCCCATATTGGTAGATGATGCCCAATTATGTTTAATTTCAGTTTTATTGAAATATGTTTATCATTTTTTTATTATGGAATACAATTAGTTATTCAAAGATATCTTTAAAATAATTGCTATATATATTATGATTAAATAATGAAGTAATGAATTTCATTTTCTTATTTAACAAGCTATATGTTTTATTTAATGTTTAATGCTATATGTTTAATAACCATCTTTATATAAAATTTATTACATTCAGATAGTAAATTTAAATACTAAGACAAACAAATTTCTTAAAAATAATTCAGGATTATTTAAAACATACATTTTTCCAGTGTATATTGATATCAAGATAATTATTTTACAAGTAGTTTATTAATTTTACATATTTATTGTAGTAAAAAAAATAGTAAATATTATGCATTTTAATTTAATATTATGCATTTTTTTATTTAATCATGTTTAACCTTTTGTGGTTTATGGCCTTTTCTTTTTTAATTTGATATTAATACTTTCTTAATCATATGCTCTTTGATGATGGAAATAAAGTAAAATTACATACAATACCATGCTATAAATTATTCTTCAATCAACCCAATCGTATATTGCTCTTAATGACTTCTAAATTTCTAGGATGGGCTCTTCAAAAATGAATTTAATTAATTTCAAAACATTTTACCACAATATTATTCTCTAATATACTCATATTTTAAGCCAGAATATCTTTATCTCGAGATTATTTATGATTATTTTTGAAAATACAATTTTCATTTCTGAGATTATAATGATTATAATTCAAGATTTTTTAAAAAATTGTTTATTTGAATTTTTTCAAATAACTATGATTTAATAAATAATATTTAATAACATTTTATAATCCTAAAGAAAAAGATTAAGGATAAATTTTACTGATTGTTCTCAGAAAGTCATCATGACTGTGAAACAAAAATATAATTACTAGTTAAACTAAAAAGTTAATGTATGGTATAATTATTTTCAATCATTCCATTTGATATTTGGCTTTCTGATTGAAGATATTAAACTTGCTCATGTTAATTATGTTACATGTTTTCATTTCATATTTATTGGATCCATGCTTAATTTCAGATCAAATTATTCAAAATTGGCAATTTATTATGTGAAAGCTTTAATGCATTGTTTTTTTTATTATTGTTTTGTAAATCTCAGACATTTCCACTGTACAGTTATATGATATATGTAACAAATGGAAATACATGTTAGAATATAAATTTCTAGTGCTGAAATATTTAGCCTAGAAATATATTTTTATAATTTATTTACTTCTTCAGAGTTAAAAATATTGCATCTGATGTATTAATATGATTGATTTTTGTGTGTGATTTATGATTTTGTTACTGATCAAAAATTGCACTCAAGATATAAAGCTGGCACATCTATTTAGATGTGTTTGTTGTATATTGAAACTTTTTAAACATTAAACTACTATCCTAACAGAGACTGTACCAGGGAAATAAATGACATTGAAAATTATTATAGGATATTCTTTGATTTCAGTATTTAATAAGTTGAAGAAATTTTAAAAAATCAACTGAGTTTAAAGATTTCAGTAAAATGTTATGCATAACTTTTAATGGAATTTTCTATTGCTCATTAATCATTGGCACCTTTTGTAATAATTTCACCTTAGGATTGTAGTATATATATATATTTTTTTCTGATGTAAATGGAACCAAAAAATATTTCCTTCAAAGCATTACGGAGGTAAAAATAAAATTTAAAAAACACCCGTCAAATATATGTAACATCCTAAAAAAACTATATATATATGTAATGGGCAGTGAAATAAAATTTAAACATTATTTTTTAAACTTCTTTCAAAAGAATTACCTTAATTATTAAGGGAAATAGATTTCTTTTCATATTATTTATTTGAATAATAATCCTTACATTGTGCTGAATCCATTTTCCCACTAAGACCCTAAAAGAAGTTTCATTTCTTAAGTGATAGAGCTTATTATTTGTTTAAACTGTCATGACTTTTATTTAAAGATGCCAAATGTTTGTTTTATTTGTTAACTTGTTTTTGTTTTTTTTGCTGTTGTTTTGTTATATCAATAAATTTAGTCATATTTGAAAATGTGATTTATATTTACCTTTATTTTAGTTGCTGAAAAGTCAGCTGTTTTCTTTCTTTTTTAATTATTATTATTAAGTTTTGTGTCCATTTATATATTTGATACATTATTGAAAACTAAAAACAGTAGTTGAAGTTGTAGTAATGATAAATTCATAATGTGGTATTTTTAACCTTTTTAATTTAAGATAAATTATTTTGACACTTTCACATAGGTGTTCATTATTATTTAAATCTTGTCATTTAAAATCACAAAATCTTTTCATCTTAGAAACTCACAAATATATATCACTACATTACTGATTAAATACCATAACTATTTAACTTATTCTACTTGTTTTTTTAAAAAATTTTGTTGAACAAGGATAGCTGTGCATGCAATTAAAACTTTAAATAAAGCAGATTAATTTGATAGATTCGATTATAAAAAGTGGATTAAATTAATGACAAAATAATAACAAATGTTATGCAAAATTCTTTCTTGAATTCATTTTACCTCTGATGCATAAATCAAAAGTTTACAACTTGTAAAATATATGGTATTTTATAAAAATTGAAATAAAATTATTATAATATTTTATAGTTCTGTTTGACTGAATAATTAATTGGAAACAAACAAAATTTTAACTGTTTAAAGAAAATTCAACAATCTTCATTTCTAAACAAGAAATAAGTTAAGCAGAAGGTAAAAAAAAAAAAAAAAAATATTAGTAGGTGAGAAGGTAAAGAAAATTTCACAATTTCTAGAAGAATGAATTAACAGTGTAATAATGAATTTTTTTAAGTTAGAGATTCAAGTCGAGGAATTACAGAAAAAAAAATTCCCATTTCACTTATTATATAATGGATGCTATTTTATGGTGATATTTTATTTATAGAATATTTTACATATTGGTCATACGAAAGACATGTTTCTGGTATAATTACATAACTTTATTTTCTGCTACTTCAAAATAATAATAATAAATAATTAAAAAGATGATTGATACATGAGTAATCTGTTGTTTTTTTCGTAGTATATATTTATAAAACATATTCCACTTAATAGCATAAGATATTTTAGTTACTGCATCACAGCTGAAAATACTATTTTTATACAGATATTTCTCTGCATATTTGCATTTTTAAAGGAAGGATTTTACTTTTAATCATTTTACGAGATATAATGTGTTCCAAACTTTGAAGGGGATAAAATAATAAAGTCACTACTGTAGTGTAATGTATTGTAAATAATTCTTTGTATTTAAAAAAAAGTGTACATTTTATTTTGAAATGCTGTTTTTCTTCGTTATACTTGGTTTTTTTCCCAATAACATTGTAAAAATATAATAAAAATAAAATAAAATATTTTTGAAACTCAGTGTACATAGTTATTTATGGTAGTTAATTATTTCATTTTAAATCTGTAAAACAAAACTCATATAAGTTATTTTTTTATGACTTTTATTTAAATTAGAATTTGAAGTTTGAAAGATAAAACTTAAAATAGATGGCAAGTATATGTTACATTCTCTACAGAATGCATTAAAAAAAATCTTTATAGCAATTATTAGCAAGCTTTTTCAGTATTTAATATATAATTAACACCATTAATTATTTATGAACTTTTCAAATTAAAAGCGATAGGTAGTTACTTTTAAAAATAATTATAATATATCAGCCAAAACTATTTTATTATTTTTTTTCCAAAACTGTATATTTTTTAATCACTCTAAACAAGTAATTTCAGAGAAGAGAGATTTTTGAAGTAGTTAAAGATGCTTTCCTCTGTTAAAATTTCATCGCTATAGAGGAGCAGCGAAGAGATGCGATCTCGGCCAAAACACGTACGTTATTACGTTCACTGGGGCTGGGTTCGCTCTGCTGTGCGACTGCGTCTGGCACCTGCTTGCTCGAAATCGGATTCGCCCGTGATTCCGGACGCCAATCGATACGAGACCCGGATGATGTTGAATGTAATGTTGTTGAAACCGGATCGAGCTCTTTTTGAAAGGGCTCAGTCTGGTTTCGAATGCGGTTTGCAATGTTGTGGTTTTTGTACAAGAGTTATTTTTAATGGATATGTGAAAAAATATTCTAGAATAACATCTACTTTAACAATTTCAATAATCTTTTTATCTTCAATAACTTGGTTTTTATTTCAATCATATGAAAAGTTAGATAAAAAATGTGTGCACCTATTACTGCAGATCGTGGTTTTACATGGTCTGATGATGAAACTGCCCTTCTATTGCAATTATGGGGTGCGAACGATGCGCAGTCGGAATTGATAGGAAATAAAAGAAATTTTATTGTTTATGAAAAAATATCTGAAACTATGAATAATATGGGTTTTTTAAGAACGGCTTCTCAATGTCGAGAAAAGATCAAGAGAATGAAACGAGAATATACATTAGTGAAACAGCAAATGAAACAAGCAAATGGGCCTAAAAAGAATATGAGATTTTTCGAACAATTTGAAAAAATTTTACTTGAAAAGCAAAGCAGAAATGAAAACAATCCCTCTCTTAAATTTTCTTCAGGTGGTAGTGGATTAGAATCTGAAGCAGACGAAACAGAAGATTCGAAAAAAGCTAATTGTACAATTCAAAATGAACACAAATTAAAAAAATTAGCGCCTAAAAATCCACAACCTAAAAGAGTGCACGAAATCGTTGAAAGAGGTGAGTATAATATCAAGCTTTGCAGAAATTTCAATTTAACTGCTTTCTTCTTTATTAGAACTGCAAATTCTGTATCTAGATTTATAATAATTTTTGTTTCCAATGATTGAAATCGCCAAGAGTGATATATTCGCCAAATTGATTATTTTCTTCATTGTTTTGATGGGAAATGCAACCGTTCTGTGTCGCCAAATCAAATCAGCTGTTTATTTATGTTTGAAGCTTTTAAAACACGTTACCGTGAAAAGTTATTTAATGATAAAATTGTGTTGCAATTCATTTTAAAATTTGATTTTCAGTTTATTATTGTAGAAAGTAGTATAATTTTTCGTATGCTAATTTTTCTCCACCCAAATTATATTAAATTTCACATGTTTTGTAATTAAAAAAATAATTTTAATATATAAATTTTTTATAGAAGATGCTGGGAATCCATGGACACCTGATGTTGTACTTGTTGAACAGGATGCACCTACAGCATTATTTGAAAATCAAAATTCTGCATCAACTAGTTCTATGAATGGTAAGTTTAATAAGATTTATAAGTGATGGGTTAATAATCCTATATACTGCACTATGATTATTGGGTCAATATAATTTTGTTAGTTACAGAGAAAGTATTCATTTATTTAAAAAATGAAATTGATAAGATTTAAATATGTAAGGTTTTTAAAAATATATTTGAAATGTTTGTCTTAAGTACATCAAAAATCAATTAAGATAAAATAAATAATAAAACTATTCTATTTCTTCTTTCAGAATTAACAAATGATTCTTATATTTAGAAGCAGTATTGATTTTTATTGTAAAAGTTATATTTTATAATATTTATTTCCAGAATAATTTTATATATTAGTCAATGTTCTTTATTGAAATAGTGTACTTTATCTTGATTTCGTAATGATTATTTGTAATTAAAAGCAATTAATGAAAGTTTGTAATTCATTTTTATTACATAAAATTAGTGCACATTGCTTAAAAATTATACGGAATATATAGATTTGATTTCATATTAAATATATTAATGAATATCTCATTGAATTGTGCATAATATATATATAGAATTGTATTAAGTTTTGATTTGTCTGTGTATGTTTGACAACATTCTTTATAATCAATTATTATAAATTTAATTGTAGATATAAATGATGATTATATTTAAGAAAAATTCATATTTCTATGATTTAAAATATGTCTTTGCATTTTATAAATTTTTAAAAGCTTAGTTTGAGTTCCAAAATTATCAGATCTTTTGTTATATATTGATACATCAACTGGAATGCAAAAATTCAGGTTGTTTGTATTAAAAGAGTAAGTACCTTAACCATTATCTAACCCTAACTGCTTGGCAGAAGAAAACTGCAATTTTTCAAAAATATATTATCAGTATGTGTATGAAATAAAGAACATCTTATGTCAATTAATGTAATCTAACCTTTTCAAGCTCTAATTTGCTGTTGAAATTAAAAAAGTGGGTGATGATTAAAGCCATCAATTTTACAGTGCAAACAGTATATTTACATAAAAAATTCAGTGTGAATTCTTGAAGATATTGTTTAAGAAGCCATTTTAGAAAATCATTCAAGATATTAAATTACATCTTTATTTATCTCTTTTAATGTTGCTAAATTAGAAACTTTAAAATTAACTCCTTTCTCATGTCTTAAAGTATAGCTTCAAAATTAAATAAATATTATGAACAATTATGTGCCAATGATATTCAAGGCCGAATTTTATATTGTATAGCTGATTTTTTCTGACAAATTTATTCATTAGTAAAGGCATAAAACAGTTTTTATTTTATAAAATTTTTTAAGACAATAAGTTTTAATTAATTTTGTATTTAAATATTGATGGCTATCTGTTAGTTATTCATTCTATAATTATTTTCATTGTCCTATTCTTGAATTGGACATTTTATTAGTTATTATAATATTTAATTTGCAAAGCCAATGGTTTTTAATAACATTTATCACTAACTGCCACCTCTGATAGTAACCAGATGGTTTATTAAGAATATTAGTTACATTTAATTTCAATGTAATTTCTTGTGTATCACTCAGTTTTCTTGATTTTTCCTACAAAGTATTTTTAAACATCAAATTATTATAAGCTTTAAACTTCTTTAGTTACCTTTATTACTATTATTATGTCCCTAATCTGTTATAATGTTGTTGTGATATGATGTCGTATTTATATGCTTTCTTTCCACATTGTTTACTATTGAAATACACATTTCCTAATGCATTATGCTCTTTAATATATAAAACTCAATGTGCAATTTCTCTTTTACTTACCAAAGTACTACACAGATTTTCATATTTTTTAAATTTTATTTATACATATTAACATATTGCAAAAAGAAATACCATACAGCAGGTATGATCCATTCCCATGGTTATTTGATGGTTGGATGTTGTTTTGAGAAAAATGCAAAACATATGTATGAGCTGATACCCCCCCCCCCCCTCAAAAGGATAAGCAGCGGCAATTAACTTCTCTTTTGACTATGCAATTTCACAAAGGGAATTTACTTTGGAATTTAGATAGTTTATATGTGCCATTGTGGAAGGTATTCCTATTCATCTAAAAATTCATCTCAATTTTTAGGTTCTCAGAAGATGAATAGGATTTGTAATTGCTCTCCCCAAATGTGTTACATGAAGCTAAAATTAAACGAATTACTTCCAACTATAAAACATGATGTAATTTATTTTTATTAAAGAGAATATCTAAAAGCACGCTAAGGTAATTTTTGAAAAAGGCTAGTATACTTTTTTCTTTTTTAAGTGTGATCTTTCTACTAAGACATTGTACGTAATATTACATAATGGATTTAACATAATGTTCGAAGAAATAAAACAAGTAATTTTCATTTCAAGAGTACAAAAATGTATGGGGAAAAAAACCAAGCTGAATGATTATCTATTAACTTTAAACCCACAAATAATTATTTATATTGACATTACAAACAATGCTAATAATTAAACATATTGTTGCCATTTATATAAAAATGCTTGATTTTCTAATATTTAGGGGAGAAAATTAGACAATGATTAAATAAGAAAGAAATATTTAAAAAAAGGAAAATTTTTGAAGTAAAATTTTAAAAATTGTATTTTTAAAAAGGTTTTTTTTTTTTTAACTTAAGAATTAATTAATAAAAATTTTAATTATATTTTGAAATTTTTTTTTTTTTTATCCTTCAAAGTATATTTATGCCAAATTCAATCACTAGGTCAAATGATTTGCAATGTAAAAAACTAACACATACAGATATACTTTTGCTTCTATTTTTAACAAAGATTTAAATAGACTAGAAAGTATTTTTATTATTAAAATTTTTGAAAAGTATATATTTTTAATTCAGAGTTTTGGGTCAATTAACAAGCTCCTTTTCTTAATATTTTAGTGAAGAACAGCTTTAATTTCTTATTTATTATATACACTTTGACTAAAAAATTATTTAAGCAGGTTTAAAAATAATGTATTCTTAGAAATGATGTAACAAATAAAGAAATATTGGAACAAAAAATTTATACTTATGAAGTCAGTAATTTAATGTGTAATCACAAATCATTTTGTAATACTATGATTTTTATTCTCCTCTTTAAAAACCAAACAAATGAAAAAAAAACAGGTGATTTTTTTTGTCGATTGATTACATTATTTCTGACTTTTATAACACAGAATGAACTGAGCTTGTACTTTTATGAAACCTAGATAATTTATTAATTTATTTAACCGTGAAAATGGCCGTTCCTTCAAACAGTTTAATTTTAGTGAATATAGAAATGTCTTATACAGGTGATGTTTTTTCTGTTTATAATTAAAATTTATAAAAGTATATTACTTTTATAACCTAATTTTATCTTTAGCATGTATCTCAAAAATGAAAGATTATTGATTGTTAATTAAATGACTTGTCCCTAATTATTTTTATTTTGTTATATAGAAAACTTGACTGGGCGAAAAAGGAGAAAATTATCTTCACAAATGACTGTCTTCAAGTATATGATGGACTCATTGACTTTGAAATTCATGAAGTACCAGACTGACTTTGATAAAAAAATTTTAAATAAGATTGAAGAACTTGAAAATGAAAGATCTGCAATGGATGAAAGAATACAAAAAATGTGGATGGATTTTGAAGAGAAACGAAGAGTTGATGAAAAAGAACATGAGCTTAAAATAATGACTGCTTTTCAAGACATTATTAATGGGATGAAAGTTGATGAAGAATGAATTTGCTTTCTATAGGCAAATATGTTTGTTTTCTAAAACCAAAGTTTTTTTTGTATACATTTGTAAAAAAAAAATATTTGTACAAAGCAAAATTACTGAAAAGATTCTTTAATTATGCAATAAATTGTTATTTTTTGTATTGCCTTTTTGCAATTTTTTTTCATTGAATCATTTTAAGTATTTTAATCTTTTGTAGATATATAAAAGATACTAAATAGTTTTATACATTTATGCTCATTGTATTATGTGCACATTTCATTTAAGATGTGATTTTAATTTTAAGTTGGAATTGAATCAATTTCACTTAATCTAATATTATGCTTGCTGAATCAAAGCATTCTCATTAAAAATAAAAAAATCTTTCCATTGAGATTTTAATGTAGTACAGAAAATATTTCAAGATTTGTGTAATATATCAGAGGATTATTTAACAAAAATTTCTCTGACTCATATTTTTTAGTGAATTGTAGTAAAGAAAAGAAACATGAAATTAATTGTGCAATAATATAAAATGTTTAAGAACTGTGCAAATTATAAAAAAATTCTTATAAAGTTAAATATTAGCTGTAATTGACACATTATTAAATTTTTTTATATCTAGCATACTTTAAAAAAGAAACTTCATTGTGAAATATATATATATTCTAACCATGAACATTGGAAGGAGAAATATTTGTAGCAGCAATGAAAATTGTTCAGTTATAATAATACAAATATTGTAATGTGTGTTTAAAAGCAACTTCAAAAATTAGTTAAGATTGAATGAAGAAAAAAAAATTCTGCTACTAAATCGATATTACTACAAAAATAATTCTTTCAATTTTAATTCAAACTTTTGTGCTATTGTATTTCTGGAAGTTACAATTGAAAACCATCAACATTTTACTTAATTATTAAATAATTAAAAATTAAGATAAAAATGCCTTGCATTTCATCTTCTCAAAGTATATCTATGCAAATAGGTCAAATAATCTGCTTCAATGTAAACATGCAACCATATGTAAGCTTTTTTTAAGGCATGTAAATGTTTTTCTTTGTGTGATATTTATTTAAATATTACCCTGAAATGGTTAGGCAATAATTAGGTACAATGAATTGCAAAATACAACTCAGTAAATTTATTTGAATTGCTTATGGCATTATTTTTAAACAGCTAATATATTATCTTATTTGTTTAGCTTTACTGATATCGATGTTGGAAATGCAATGGCAGCTGGAACTTGCATAACAGAAACATAGATTAATCAGATTGAATTCGAAAAATATTTGCCCCCCCCCCCCCCTTTTTTTTGATAATATTTTGCAAGCTTCAAATTGCATTAAAAAAAATTAGCATTGGGATAATAATGATTTTCACAACAATCATTCTGTTTCTAAAAAAGTCTTTTTTTTTAAAAAAAAAACCAATGTTTTTACCTAAGACATACATAGTCTTTTATAATCCACATTTTCATATATTATTCTTTTTACTGAAAAATAATTAGCAGTGAAAGAAAGAATTAAAAAACAAAGAGAAACTTAAGAATCTGTATTTAGAAGAGACTAAGTGAAAAAGCTGAAAAAAGTTACTTATTTGATGTAAAACCAAAATTATCTTCATGAAATAAGCAGATTTAAATCATCAAAATTATTAGTGCAAGGCAATATGAACGAATTTATTGTAATTTGTCTTTACTGGTAAAGGTCTTATAAAATTTATATTTCTCAGTTTATGACTTAAGTCTCAAACTTAAGAATTTAATTTGTTTCCTTATTGTTTTATTTTAATAATTATAATTTTTGCGATACAAAATATAAGAAAAATTTTAATAATTATACTCGATACATTTTTTAAAAAGAAAAACACGAATTAAATTCTGAATATGCAAAAGTGTAGAAACAGTAATTGGTCCTGCAGCATATCATAATCCCCTTCCACTCATCAAATGTAGCGAGAATATAAATGGTATTTGAGCTATAGCTTTAATTATATACCTTCTCATATTTCGCTTTAAAATATGATATAACACATTAACATTATGTCTTCAAACTGTCCTTTAGAATTATTACAGGAAGCCGTCAATGTACCCCAGTGAAAAAAGGATACGATGACATCGGTTAGCCTTGACAATGTTTTTTAAGTTCATGTTTACTTGCTTAAATTAACACAAAAAACGAAGCATACATACTATATTATTCCACAATCATCACTAAATTCTTTAAGTAATACTTACTTAAAAATATTGACATTTGTTTTGAAATTGGTTAAATAGCGTCAATGACTTTGTGGTTTCAGGACAAGGGTTTAAAGTCGCGTCATGGAGACAAAACATTAATAGGATTAAAACATTTTTTAAAAGTTAAATGGAATAAGGGAATGAAAAAACACTATCCAACCTAGCCACATCCATTGCTAAGCTTACGATGATAGCAAGGGGTGAATGAAAAGATTATATTGTGACCCAAGTGCAATTTATCTTCGGGACTATTAAGATTATTGTTGTCAAACATACATGAGCTCTATTATCGGCGACAAAATATTTTTGCCGCAATTGAATTGAATGGCATTTTATATTAATTATCTTTCTATTCATTGCGCCATACTGAACGTGATTCGTAACTTTTGCTGTTACTATTAAGTTAGTAAAGTTTTTGTTTGCTTCCTTTTTGGATTACTAAGTTGATATCTAAACCAACAATTATCAATATTTTGTCAACATGGCTGACGATATCTAATTGAGAAATGAATTTAACAGTGCCAAGATGAAGGATTTATGGTTTCTTACAAGTTTCATTCGATTATTATCGATACCTGATATTTAGTAAGTAAACATTTTGCAGAGAATTTCAGAAAAGGAATTGGCAACAACTCTATATTCCAATTTGTTTCGTTATTCGATTCGATTCGACTTCTGCGAAATTTGAACAAGGTACTGAATTGTTTTTGACAGTTTTAAGGGAGTTAAACTCTAATTTGTTATTGATTTTATAGCTAAAGGCTATGTTTTCGTTTGTTACTCATTAACTGCTGATTTGACTTCCGTTTAATAATTTAAATATTTAGTACCTGCGCATATTTATTCTATGTATCTATCTGTTTATGGTTATTTGTTCTAAAAATAACCAAACAGTTTGTATTTATGTACCCTAAAAGAATAGGCTGGCAAAATTCAGCTCAAGCGTAGTTTAAAAGATTAAAATATGTTATTCGTTTTTTAAAATTTTAATTAGTTAATGAAAGCTTGAAGTTTTTCCTTCAAATATGTATTCCTGAAGTATAATAGTTGAAAAATATTTTTGCGCTATCTGAAAATTTAAGAATTTTCAATGACACAAATTTATCTGCCATATAATTTTTCTAATGAATTTTTTTTGTTGTAATGAAATTCAAATTTTTATTATTATTATAATCATTTTAATCTGGGTTTTTTTATTCAGAGTAAGTAACCACTATATAAGGATTGGATGTGTTTATATCAAGTAAGGGTACTTTTCCGTTATACCGGTGCAGCCGAAAAATCGTTAATAATGATGCAACCAACGCCAAACGGAATATCGCCGCCGGTAATCTTTTGCCGATATATTTTTAAAGAAAGAATTTTGTCGCCTGCGCCAAAAAGTCTGCTTGGCGAGATTTGCTCTAATATAATGGAAAAGTACCCAAGTAAGTTATCTTTTTAAAGAACAGTTTTAATAAAATTGATGAAATATAATGACTTCAAGTATTTCAAAAATAAACAATTTTTGCATAGTACACATTTCTGAAAACTTTCTCTCTCCTGTGGTATAGTTTGATGATAAAAAATATTATTTCTCTTTAAAGTTGAATATTTTCTTTATTGTATGACTGCTCTAATTTTAATTTTTGAATCAGGAATGCACATGGGCGATGATCACAGATAAATAAGGAAACTCATTATATATATATATATATATATATATATATATATATATATATATAT
>JAPMOQ010060694.1:716587-745185 GCA_026543055.1 Argiope trifasciata
AATGATATATATATTTCAAAAATGATATATATATTTCAAAAATGATATATATATATTTCATAGGATAATGAAATCAATAGAATATCAAATGAATAATTCATTGTAAGTTGCAAATTTTCAAATATTTTTCAACCAGGTTAGGCACTTTGTATTTGAAATCAACTCAATTTCCTATTAAGAAGTACTTATAATTATGAAGATTTGTTTACTCTATTGAATGAAACAAAGCATCTTGATTATTTATAGTTAGCTCAGTTTGTGTCAATTTTGAAAACAAAAAGGATTTTCTTGAAAATAGAAAAAATATTTATAGCAAAAGCTGTGCAAGTTTCAGTAAATTACTGTTAGTATTTTTTAATCTGTTGTATTTTGTGACAAAAATTATTTTTTCAAATCCTTTTCACTTACATTTTTTTTTATTTTGTTTAATATTCATATAAATAATTTTTACCAGCCTTCAAGCTTGATATACTTAATGTATATGATCTTATTTAATTAAGCCATAAGTAATTGCCTTGATTAAGCCATATCTGAACTGAATTATTATTCTGTGAGAAAAATTATTATCCCTATAATAATTTAAGTAATTACAATAAACTTATATAATTTTTGAATACTAAATTTTAAAATGTATGTAATATTAAAAATAACATTAACATGTTTCTAAAATTTTGCTACATTTTAAGTATTGACTTCTATGTATCCTAAAATTTTACTGGCTTTACTCTTTTACAAAATATTCCAATACATTCTGAAAAGAATGCAAAATATAATTACGAATAAATCTTATAAAAGACTTTTAACAAATCAGAACAGATTTTTTTTAAAAATCAATGCAATGTTGGTTTTGATATTCTTGCTTGGAGTGGTATCATTATCTCATATATCATTAAATATCTATTTTCAGACAACTGGCTTATATTTTGATTCTTTAACTTTAAATCTATTGCTTTAAAATATAATTGTATGAAGTATGAAATAATCATATACAATATTTTACATGAAATATTATCATATTTTGCTTTACTCAAATAAAGTACCTATTCTGATATAGCTGGTGCTGATGTTTCAAGATTAAATTTAGATGAAATCATTGGCTCTAAAACTGACATTTTTCTTCAAACTGTGAGTTTTGCTTTATTTAAAGTTTTCTCTTGCAATAAGTCCCTAGTTAATTGTTATGATAATGCAATGATGATCATTTAACTAAGCAAAACGATACATATTTCAGTTGTATTGTTAATTTTAAAAAATCACTGGTGTATTTAAAATTATATTTAAAAAGTAAGAATATATGTTTAAAAAAATTACTTTGTACTGATTTTAAAATAGAAATTTTCTTAAATACTACTCATTGGAAATTTGGAATCACAGTTTTTTTTAAAAACAAACAAACTTTGGGAGTGAACGACTACTTTGTTATTTATATCACAGGCATTTTTAAACCTGTACTTATGAGTGCGCTGTACCAAAGTAATTCATCTATGCAACAACTGGTCGGAATTGGTGTAATGTGGAAGTTTGCTGCTGTTTTGGGAATGCGGAGCATTGTACTCCTGAGAAATATACTTTGGAAATTGGAAGTAGTGGATTTTTGGGTTTTGAGAGCATGTGGATGCAAGCAGGTGGAATAGGAGATAGAAGAAAAGGGAAATGGACAGATTAGCATAGCATGGGGTGCTCGTTGGTTAAAAAAATAAGCTAAAAAATGGAATGGCGTGGAATGCCGTTATACTATGTAAATTGGACTTTCCTCACCGAAGATAATTGGTGTGCTTAAAAAATGAAATAGAATAAAATAGGTTAATAGGTGTGGAATTCATTATTTATCTAACCCATTTCCTTTTCAATGACATCTTTAATGAATGAATGTGTTAATTACAATTACTGACTTTATTTGTTATGTGTTCGAATTCGTAACATTTCCAGTGTTTCTGAAAAAATAAAAGAATTTTTTTAAAGGTGAATATTTTTTATTTTATTTTTGCAAACAATAATTAAAAAAGGAAATAAATTGCCAATATCTGTCATCTTCTGTGAAACCGACATTTTTCAATTTGAAGTGGCACTCACAAGATTTATTAAGCATTCTCCCCCTCCCCTTACAATCAAAATAGGTTTTCTCACCATTGAATTACTCTTTAAAGCTTATTCACTTGACATATAATTTGTTTGAAATTGGAGAAAAAAATAATATTGTACAGTGCGTCTCCCCCCCCCCACTTCAGCTAGTAAAATTTCACTGTTTGATTTTTAGAGACTGAGCTTGTACTGTTAAAAAAAAAGGCCAGAGCCATCCTTCAGCCGACTGAACCAATTTCTTGCCAGAGCCTCCTTCCCCCATGGCATAATGCACAAATTAGCTGTATCTACTGAGATCTCTCTACTTATCAGAAATTTGCTTTTATGAATGCTTAATGCAATTTCAATATTAATTTTGATGTATTAACATTCGTATAAACATTTATAATTTTTAATAATGTTTTTTTTCACAAAAGTATCTTTTGATCTAAAACCTCATTTGGAAAGAATGTGCCCTGTTCAATGTAAAATAACTAACTAACTAAATACAGTACCAAGTATAAAGTGGGTCATTGTAGATTCATTAATAGTAGGTTGTAATGTTTTAAAGTTTGGGAATCTTGGTATTAAATAATTTGAAGAAAAAACATTTCAAGTATAGGTGTCTTCAAACAATGTAAACATATTTTTAAAAAAACATTATGAAGTTTATGAAGTTATTTAGTTTATGAATAAAAGGCAAGGAAATTCCCAATTGCAAGTGAATTAAAAAATTCAAACTAATAAAGTAATTTTATTTAAATTTGCTGTGGAATATTTAGGCATAGAAAAGAAGTAACTCTACATAAATAATTTTCTTTCTTTTGAGGTATTACCTGATTATGATGTGACTCATCATTTTTTGCATGAAGTGAAGAAAAGGCATGAAAATTTTCTGAAAATGGAACAGACTATTGAAGATCTCCGAGATTTATTTTTTGATCTTGCATTGATTGTGCAAGTAGATGTAAGTAGAATTTATGATACCTTTTCCTTTGAAAAGTTAATTAATCTACAGAAGACTGAAAAATTCATCTTAAATTTTTCAGTTAAGAAAACATTCAGCAGATTTTGAGTCATATGCACCTAGAAAAACATTTAATTAAAAAAAATACTGACGAAGTAAAATTTCATTTGAATCTTCTGCATGTCATTTATTCTTAAATTACATTCGCAGGAAAGTGTTTTTAAATTTCAAATTTTAAAAGTTTCAGTAACTCGTACTATTTTAGAGATATAATACAGTTATATTAATATAGATATGCACTTTTATTTGCTATAAATTAATTTAAAAGGTGAATTTTTATTTTGAAAAAGAAGTGTTTAAACTTCTTTTCAAATAATTCCATGAGAAAATTTTCTAAATTGAAACAAATTTGTGAAAAATATATAAAGAAAGAAGAATCAATCAGCATTGAAGTTTGGTGTTTATTATTAAATGTATTTTATAATTTCCATAATATATGAGACTATTCAATGAGAATCTTGCTGGATCATTAAAAGATAAACAAACAAACAAAAAACTCCCAGCATATTTTTATAAAAAAGCAAAATGACAAGTGATGGCATAAATGTGCTTAAAAATGTCTGAATATATAAATTAAAAAAAAGCATTAATTACTTCTGAAGTTGAATATTTCTGTAATCCCCAAAATATTAAAAGATTATTAAAAACATGATTTGAATAGAAATCTATTCAATATGGAAATATGGAATCGATTTTTTATATATTTTGTTCTTTGTTTTTCAATAAATGGAAGGGAAAAACAAAAAAAATATTATTAGTAGAAACAATGTAAGCAATTTGTATTTCATTTACAACAATTAAAATGGGAAATGTATTTTAAATATTTTTTTTAAGTTAATTTAATCTAGACAAAATAATTTTACAGCAACTAAACTGGCATAATTAAAAATATAATTTTGTCACAAATAATTTTTGCATTTTGAAATGGTGTATAAGTGATTTTTGTGCTATAATATATTCAGAAATTATCAAGGAGAAATGCCAAAATTTTTCTTACTTTTAAAATTATATTTTAACTAAAATAAAAAAATGATGTGAAGTGCATATTCTTGCTCTTCAAAGTATATATAATATATTTGATTGTTCTAAGTTTTTTTAATATATTTGCTTGATCTCAATTTTTTTTAATAGTTTGCATTTTGCTTTAGGTTTTAAACTATAATAAATATTAATTAATTTGTTACTTATTTCTTTTACTTTATTACAATTTTTTAAAAATTTAAAATGTTGAGACTTTTAATACATTACTGATACAAAATTTTCCTCCTTAAGAAGATTAGAATTATAGTTTTCTTCTGTTTAAGTTTGTATTTTTAAATGAAAGTGAGTTTTCAATATGTTTACTTTTGAATACGAGGGTAAATTTATCGATAGAAAATTTTTGAATATAATATCTATATTGATTTTATATACAGGGTGTCCCAAAAAGATTGAAACACGCTTTAATTCTTTAACCGATAGAGATAAGTAGGTGATGTAATTTGAAAAAATGTTCAAAATAAGATAGGAGAGAAGATTAAATTAAGAAAAAAAATCCACCTATGAATTTTAAAAAGTTACACTTTGTAAATTTTTATACAACCCCACTATGCAAATTTGGTCAATTAGAAAGTTTTTCCTTTCCATCCCAAAAGACCATTAAAAAAACTGCATAACTGTATCTTTAAAACTTTTTAAATAATAACACAGAAAAAAAATTGACTTATGTCACTTTTCCATACCACTTGAAAGACTTTTTCGTCGGTGAAAATAGGGACCATATCCAAATTGATATTAGAAATTCTTCGATCAAAAAAAGATAATAAGAAAAAGAAATCCAAAATGGCATTTAAATAGAGTCCTTATAGATGGAGTTAAACAGTTTTGACAACATAAGATTGTAAGAAGTGTAACATAAAAAAAATAATAATAAATAAAACGAAAATACATTTAAAAACACACGAATCATAAAGCATTCTCAAAATGTTTTCCATCAACACCAATACATAATTGGGCTCTTCTAATAATGCTCCTGTAAATATTTTGGAGTTCTCCTCCTGTAATATTATTGCATGCATTAATTATCTTTTGTTTAAGGTCAGTTACATTTCTTTATGTAACTTAAAAATAAATTTAAAAAACTTTAATATACACGTATTAGAAGCGGCTAAATTCCAGTTAAATGAAATTCAAAAATCGTCTGGCAGTTAATTTGTTAGAATATCGGTTTGACAAAAATGTGATGAATTTGAAAACAATTAAAATTCTACCAGACTAATTTAACAGTATTTTTCTTTTTCATAAGTTTTGCTATAAAAATCTGTCAAATGGCTTTTATTGATTTTCAACGAAATCTTATAAAATTTCTAATGTAAATTTAGAATACATGGCATAAAATTACTTGTCCCTGATAAGATTAAAACAAAAGACAATTCTGTAACTGCATCGTGAATCTACCGTAAATACGAAAAAATGTGTTTTGTAAATAATGTAAAAAAATTTATGTGTTTATAAATTGTTGCAAATTTACATTTCCATTTTGGTATATGGTCACTAAAAACAACGTTCAATTTTCAGTTACGCATAACTCACTCAATTTTAAGGATACAGTGATGCAGTTTTTTTTAATTGTCTTCTGGGATGGAAAGAAAAAACTTTCTAATTGACAAAATTTGCATAGAGGGGTTATATAAAAATTTAAAAAGTGTAACTTTTTAAAATTCATAGGTGGATTTTTTTTCTTAATGTAATCTTCTTTCCTATCTTATTTTGAACATTTTTTCAAATTACATTACCTACTTATCTCTAACGGTTAAAGAATTAAAGCGCGTTTCAATCTTTTTGGGACACACTGTATAAAGAATTTTGGAAAAAAAAAAAAATTATTTGAAAATTTAAGTTATTGTGCAAAAGAGTTTGAAATTTTGAAACAAATAATTCTCAATTTCGGGTAAAAAAATGTCCTTTATTTCAGTGAATGACAAATCTTTTCTTATTTATATTGAGTTGATTGTTCCATCTTTATCATTAGGATGTATTATATTTTAAAATAATTAAATTAGCATAATTGTAGTTTATATATTATTGTTCGTAAGAGTCAACTTCATTTGTAAATTTAGAAATTAATGTTTTAGAACTTCTTCCAGAACTTTATTATGGACAGATTTTTTTTTAAAGAAATACTTGAGTTGTAATAATGATATATTTGAGAAATTGGAACTTCCATTTGAGTTGAAAAATATCAATATAAATGTGCAATTTATGTTATAGTAGAATATAAGAAATTTTCCAAAGAATGGTGAAAATTCAGCTTATAGATTAATTCAAGATAACATGTAGTATTTTTGATATTTCAAGAGTATTATGCTTCTCTAAAAGTTTATTATTTTATCTATAATCAGATTCTTTCTGAAAATTATAAACTAGCAATATTAGTGCTAATATGTGTATTTGTCAATTTTTTCCTTTTTTTTTCAGTATGCATTAATTGATCGAATTGATAAACATTCCAATGCAGTAGACAGACTAGTAAGAGAAGGAAGAGGAAGTACTTATAGATACAAAACTGCTGTTAAAATGACCAAATTTGTAAGTCACTGAAGTTTATAGCTATAAAATATTATATATATACTAGCCGCCTTTGGCGATCAGCTGGTCTGTCAAACTTACTGCTGTTTAAAATTATCAGTGAAATACTTTATGTCAATTAAATACTTAAACAGCTACTTCATCAAAATATTTTTAAGGTTAAAATTTTTATGGTCATATAATTCACTCTTGGAGTTATAAAGGCCTGAAGCCCATAATGTACTATATGTCTGATTATTTGTCAGCTCTTGCAAAATTTCAAATTTGAATTAAAGTGGAAATGATTAAATTGCAAATTGATATAAAAACATTTTTTTTATTATCAAAACCAAGTATTTTTTTTCAATATATATAAAAGAAAATCATTATGTTTACTACTGAATAATTACTATAATTTATGTAATATTTCAAGAGTTATTCAACAAAAATCACTTAGATTCATCAGAAATGATAAGAATAATAATATTTTATTTTGGTCTTCAAATATAATTAAAAAAATTATTAAGTCTAAATTTTATTCACCTTTTAGTTATAAGGTGTATTACTAATACGGTACATTCCTTAACCGAGGGATCCTCTATGCTATTTATCCAATTAACTCTTGTTTCAGAATACTGAGCAGTATATATGTATATATATAAGCATTGAATTCATAAGCCACATTATCATTGCATTCTATTTTGATTTCGGATAATGAAGAACATCGGTTTGTAAAAATAAAAAAGGAAAATAGACCTTGGGAGACTCAGCTTAATGGATAAGACAAGGTGAATAGAATTTACTGCATCCTATCCTAATTTTAAAATTTCACATTCATAAACTTTCCATATAATCTGTATTAGACCATAAATTTGTTGGACTAGTAGAAATTATTTTATATTTTTAGTTTATTTTTAAAATGTTATGTATTATTTACAAATATATTTTTATTTTTTTATTTCTCTGTGTTTGCTGTCGATTTTGAGCTAACTTTCCATCTCATGGTGTAAGTTTTCAATCGATTGTAAAATTTGTGCCTAGTAAACATAAAGTTAATTAATATTCCACTGTCATCCGATTCTTAACAAGTTTAAAACCTAGTCATCAATTAGATTAATCTTGGAATGTCTAGCTCATCTGGAAGTTAGTTTAAAATTGATTGCAAAATTTGTACTGAACAGATAGACTACCAAAGAATACAGCTTGTTAATAAAGAATTGCTTCATGCATAGCTCATTGAAATCAACATATCTCACCAATCGTGAATTGAGGGGTATATATATAAAATTTTGCTTCACCTTTTACCATGTTGTATGTAAATAGTCCCTTGGCAATGATATGTTCCGATATCTTTGTAGAGATTTGTATTAATGCATAGAAGTGTTACATGTAGGAAAAATAGAAAATGCGGGATGTTTGTGATTATTCAGAAAAAAATTCCTGAAGCATTTTAATTTTGTATACGGTGTTTTTTTCCATTGCTATAATATTTTTGAAATGCAGTATATTTAAACGTTATTATTATTTTGTAGCTATTCTGTACCTGTATTGTAAAAACTAATTCATTTCTTTATGTTGCACAATATTGGTTTTGTTACTAATGTTTGTTTCAAAATTTTTTTATCATTGTTTATAGAAAAAATACTTGATCATTTTATGCATTCTTGTATGCCTTGGGATTGTAATTGTTGTTCTTATTACTACTCTGTTAAAATAAATCAAAGTAAGTGTAATTTTTTTTGTTTACGTCAAAAAAACGAAACAAAACAATACAAAAAACAATCATCTATTTCAATATCATTTTAAGAGTTTTCGTTCTGCTTAAATTTTAAGAAGAAAAACTTTTGAGTATTAATAATTCTACTATTTTTAATATAATTTTAATTATGTTTAAACTTTAATCAAATAAAAATTTATTATGTCATGGTGAGCTCAAGAAATAAAATATAAATCTATTAGTAAAACCGGAAGTACTATAACTGGAACTGGAATACAAAATTAGATTTTAAATTTTTTGATAATTGCGCTTGGGAACCCTAGATTTTATTAGTTTTTTCAAACTTTTAATTCAAGCATTTTTTTTATTTCCATTGCGAAATAATTTTTTTAATTCTTTCGTTTTTTTTTCATGCTATTAACTCAGTTTGGTTCTTTTTTGTTTGCATCTTATTTAGTGAACACAATTCTGTAGCACCCTTTTTTATTCCCCCCCGCCCCCGATGATTTAAGAAGGAAGTTTAATTTATTGATGTCGGACTTGCTCTGTAATGATCCATTGATTACCCATATTTTCCCCTGCATTCCTTTCATTTTGTTACCAATCTAAGCTTTGTTAAAATACTGTACATCTAAAAAGGATGATTTAATTAAATTTGAATTGAAACACTGCTATCAACAGCCTTCACAAATATAGTTGACTCCCTCTTCAAAAAAAAAAAAAAAAAGTACACTTCATGCTGTAATTTTTTTCCTAGCCATTTGACATTATGAACAGTTCTCATTTAGTATTAAGTGCTTGCTTTTTTTTTGACAATCGGCTAACTTCTCTAATTCCCTAAAATCAAATTTATGATCCGAAATTAATGTATTTTTCCTCTTTTAAAATCTGAATATGACTCAATTTGATAGTCTCAATCCAACCAATTGCCCAGGTTGCGTTATTGAGTCAGTACTACTCATGCCATTTGAATGAATTCATATTAAAATACATTCATATTTTATGCACGTATATCATCTAACTGTATATTGTTTTATACTTATTTTGAATATGCTCCTTCAAGATGAGTGGTGGATTTAAAAATTTAATTGTTACGGTGCTCTTATTGACTCCCTTGCATCTAATAGCAGGCCGTTTCTTTCTGTTTATCAAAAACTCGTAATTTTTGGTATTTCGAACAAATTTTACATGTTCTTAAGTAAACGTGCATGATATATATATATTTAATTTTTAGTACAGTTTCTTCCGCTTTTAATCTATTTACTTTTCATTTTGTGTGCTTTTAAAATGATCAAAGGTAGGATTAACACATTCTACGGAAAATCATTGCAAATATTTGAGTTTGCAATTTCGTCCTTATTTCATCATAAACCTTAATAAATAAGGGAAAAGAAAAGAGAAAAATAGTAAAATACGTTTTGGGATTTTTGAAAGAACACAAGTTTAGGACATAGGAAAAACATGATTTTATTTTCAGTATTAGTGCCGAAATAAAAAGTACTGTCACACTGTTACCTAACTTTTTTTTTTTTTTTTTTTGCTGGGTTGACAGAGTGGGGGAGTATTATCACTCCTTGGGAGGAGGAATTTGAAATGATGGTTTTATTAAGGTAATGTTCTTCTATAATGACTCTAAACAAGTAATATAATTTTTTTAAAAATTCAATTCCTACTTCGATCAACAAAGAAAATTTTTATTGTAGTTACTTTTTATTAAATAATTACCAAGAAAATTACTGAGCATTAAAAAATAATTGATTTTCGTAAGAATTGAACTTGCGTTCATCAACTTCACGCGAAAAAGTTCTAAAACCCTTGCATTTTACCGATTGAGCCACTACCTGTTGATTTCAATTTCCATTACAAGCTGCTAAAACTGTATTTAAAGTATTAAAAATTAATTAAATTTAATGAATGAATTAATCTTTTTAAAAAATTGTATTAACATCGACTGTTATCTAAGAGTTAAAAAATGTACTTGAACTTGAGTGGATAGTTTAAAAGTATTTTATTAACGATTGAAAATTTGAACTACAGGGTGCGTCAGACAACCTTATTTATTTGAAAAAATTCCCGAGCGGTGAGTTGGGTGGGAGAGGGGTGATAAGTAGTGCTACTTGAGCGGACAGTCCCCAAGTTTGTTTTTCCCTCTAGTCAGTTGCCATCATGCTCTGGTCTAAAGGGTAGCGGGCCTTCGCCGTCGAGAGCTCCTTTACTAAGATTCGTTCACTTGTTGCAACTCAACGTGCCTTCCGTGCTCGTTTTGAAATTCCTCCTCACAGATCCGTTTCTGGCCGCAATTCGATTCTGTCGTGGGTTAACTCATTTCGGGAGTATCGCTAAACCCAGAAATGGACATTAACGGACCACCAGAACTCCGGAAAATGTTGAAAGAGTGAGGCAGTCAGTTCTGCGTTCGGCTCTCAAACACGTAGTTGCTATGAGAATTTCTGACTCCACTGTTCGACGAATTCTCCATCAAGACCATCAATTTCATCCCTATAAATTGGCTGTTGTGCAAGAATTAACTGAACGCGATTTTGTTGCCCGTCAAAAGGCATGTGAAGTACTGCTTGACAACCTGCCTGAAGAACCTGCTTCGTTTTTTTCGATAACGAGGCTCACTTTGAAATCCCTGGTTTATGTCGATCGACCACGGACAATAGCTCACCTCAAGAGCAACATTCGCGACGCCATTGCCAACATACCGATTGATATGCTGCGAAGAGCGCACACGAACTTCAAAAATCGACGTAATCAGTGTATGCACAATGGGTATCGCCATTTAATCGATGTCATTTTCAAAACTGTATGAAAAAAAAATTGGGATATTGTATTGTCAAATAAAAAATAAGAATTAAAACAATAACTGAAGTACTTTTGTTTTTATTGACAATTCAAATAAGCAAGGTTCTCTGGGGCACCCTGTATGTAAATATAGCTGTAATTATGATTGATTTCAAGTGACCAAGGAACTAAATCCTGCTTATAAACAAAAAGTTCGTTTTAAAAAATGCAAATGGTATTAATTTGCATAACATCAGAATTGCATTATAAGCTTAATTATTGGCAATATATGAAATCTAACTGCACATTCTTATCTTATGCGGTACTGTTTTTTTTTTTTTTTTTTTTTCCCATTTGCATAATGCGATTCCAAGTTTAAATTGACACGCTGGAAACGTTGTAATCACGTGAACATAAATATAATTTGGTCCCTTGTCTTTTCTTTGACTTCTGCCTGAAATGGGGTTATTTTACTTTGACGGTATATCCCGCTTTGCTCGGAGTGAAACTATTTTCATTTTTTGTAAATGAAAAATTAAAGGTATAATTAACTGTTATAGACCTTCATTTAAATTTCGCCATCACATAAATATCGGTGAGCAAAACTCTGGATGTGTGTTGTATGCTAGAAAGTATGTCTTTTTAATATCAGCATTCGCTGGACTCTCAATAAATGCATAAACAGATTTTCTTTTAAAAATCGATATTAATATAAAAGAATTTTTACATAAAATATTATAAAAGTAAAAAATATTACAATATTTTTATTATCTGCAAATCAAATTAGAATATTAAAAACTATTGCACCTAATCTGTCTGTACTTTCTCGAAAAATTACTAATTTTTCCAAATAACTGTAGAAATCTCGAAAAGCTTATTTTCTCCAGAAATTATTAGTAGTTTTTAAAAAAATGATAGAAATTCTAGCTAAACATTTTGAAGGGTAGCATAAATGTTTTCTTACAACATAAGTACAAGAGTTACCATTTTTAACAATGAATTTTAATCTTCATCAAGTTAAAACTAGTAATAAAATTTTCAATAAAACTTAAAATTGTTTCGATTTTAAGAAAAACTTCTTTTCTATGAATAATGCAAAGTAATTTTTAAATAGCTATTTTTCCCATGTTTTTGTTTCTTTAAATTTCGTTTATTAATAATTGCAGGTACCAGTTAACAGTTAAATTGTTATCAGTAATGAAATAATTTTACTGATTTTATTATAATAAATTTGAGACAATTAATTTAATCAATAATCTAATAATTTTTGTCTTTCAAATGATAACCATGAAATTTTTAGTTTCGATTTCGTAATGTAAGTAAATTGTATGTATCTAATATTAGTATATACATGTTTTTATTTAATTCTACAAATTTCATCTTTAGTTGATAATGTATAAAGGATGCAATACCACAAGTTATTATTTTCCTGTAAAACACCTTTGAAGTATATAAACAAGGAAGTATCAGAAATATCACAGATTGGTGATAGAATCATCAGTTTTCTGGAAAATCTATGTGAAGCCTTATAAAACCGAAAATGCATCACTGTCTTAATATAATATATCTTGTTTTGGAATTTAATTTTGATTGGTTTGGAGAGCTTTTAATAGTTCTTCTCTAGTGTCTATAATATTTCTATCCTGTCGTGTGTATAAGTTTTTTGTTATTGATTATTGGTAGTTAATTTATTTAAAACTTGTCCATTTAATTGTTCTGACAGTACGAGTTAAAAATATTTTTTTGGTCATTGTATTAATGGAATATACAAGTGCGTGCTCTACTATAGCCCAATAGTTAATTTATAAAACGTTAAAGATGAGCAAGCGCCTCAATAGAAAAAAAAATTAAAATTACACGAATAATTGTTTAATGTTGTTTTGTTAAAAATGTATTGCTAAAAAATTATGAGTTTTAAATTTTTACTGATTGTTTTTTGGTCCCATTAGTCATATTTAGTAAGATATATTAAAAAAGAAAGTTTATCATTCTTCTGCTATAAAAATTAATCGGGCTAAGAAGCTATGAATACATCATTTTAGATCTATAGATGAGAAATTTTAGAATGTGGAATGCCACTTAATCTAAGTGGCTTGTGAAACTGTCAAAAATCTTCCAACATATTGAATAAACTTTTATTACTCTAACAATTTTAATAATTGAAATTTATAATTCTTATTGTTTAAAATATTAGTATGTAAATAAATCACTTTACAATTTAATAGGGCTATGTCGGAATTTAAAACTCGTGATATTTTAGCAGTAAATATGTGTGACTCATGAAACGTAACTTGAAATATAATTATTTATGTTAATTAAAATATTTTTTCGATTAAAAGTCTATTCTTATCTTAACTTAATAATTTTTGAACCACGATTTAGAATGGTCGTAAAATATCTCTGATGCCTCTTAAAAATTGTAAAATGTTTTATCAAAATCATTTACAGAAGAGCGTTTCCTTCTTAAAAGATGATAATCAGATGTTTTTTAAAATTATGAGAAATAAACGATAAACACATATTCCTTTGAGTGAAAGATCTCAATTTCTTAAAAGCAAAATAAATGTACTTTCCTTCATAAATTGGCTCTTGATATTACTTTTATAATATCTTTCTATTGCTTAGCAGTTGATGTTTCATATTTGTTTCTTTCTTTCAATTTGTCGTATCTTCTTTCGGTCCTCTCTAATGTATCTCCTGAGAGCAATAAAATGTTTATTACCGAAGTTGCTTCTTATTTATGATGATTCTCTTTTCTTTCACCGAAATCTAAGCAATATCGTATTATAATTAGATGGCCAGTCTTTTAACAGAGCATAGTGCAATATGAGGCTCCTTCCGATATTTCTATAAAGACCTTTATTGATATAGAATTTTTATGAAAGGTCTTTATAATCTCTGAAAGCTTATAAGCGAAAAAGCAGAAAAAAAAGGCAAGGAAAAGGGAGGAGGGACTGGTTAGAGACAACTAAAGCTTTCTAAATTTTGAAGGCGCAGAGTAACACTACATTTACTGTGATACTTCTTACTTTCTAAATTTAAAGTATCCCCCCCCCCTTTTTTTTAAATATTCGATATGGTTATATTTATCTAATACTATAATACAATGGTTTCCAAGTCGAAAATCGCCCCAGAATTAATAAACTCCGGTAAACTTGGGGGTCTGGGGTTTTTGGCCACGAGGAATCGATTGGCGCCGGTTTTGAAGCGCTACGGTCGAGCAGTTCGGAGTTACAGATAGGATATTTTCAAACTTTATTAGTTCGCCATAATGGCTACTTAAATTTTCAAGCGGTAACGGGCTGCCATCTATAGCCAATATGGCGAACTAATAAAGTTTTATGTTTATGCTGTTATAGGTTTATAATATGTTTCTAATGTATGTATATATGTTTGGTTTTTCTAAATAAATTTGTCAAAAATATTGAACTTCAACACACTTCATTCTTTACCTTTACTTTATCTTTGTATGGAATAGCTCCCTTTCTAAACTCTATCTTTGTTTAGAATAGTTTACAATGGTGCACTTTAACCGGTTATCTTTTCACCAATGGTTTCACCAATTTTCTTATGGCATGTATTGTTTTGATAAATCCCAATTGAAAATTTAAATCTTCGAGTTAGCTTCGATACCTGTTTTCTCCGAGCGGAGCTCGGTCATCCGCTGGTTATATTTAAAATTACATTAATAAAAGGGTGGCTAGCACCGATTTAAATTATGTAACAGAACTTACTTTTAGAGTATTACTTTTATTTATCTCCTGTTCTTTTAATTAATCAAAAACCGTTGTAAATTGAATGCCATGTATTGAATACATCGGGAGAGGAAGATTAGGTATCTATTAGCTTAGATGCATTTGTTTATTAAAAGTTATATTAGATGAAAAGAATTTAATCAATTTGATGTCCTCCCTGTTTGACTTTTTAGGTTGTTAAGTGAATAATTTACCATTTGATACGCCCGAAAAACACAAATTAAATCAGTATACTGCAAATTAAAAAGTATTAGGTTGTTCGGAAAGTAATTTCGTTTTTTCCCGACAGAGGATTTAATTGTATTTTTCGCACCCAATTTCATACTTAAACCGCAAAATCATTTTATATTTTAAGAGCTGATATAGCAAGGC
Source organism: Argiope trifasciata (assembly GCA_026543055.1). Lineage (NCBI taxonomy): Eukaryota > Metazoa > Arthropoda > Arachnida > Araneae > Araneidae > Argiope > Argiope trifasciata. Next base: position 731,853 of record JAPMOQ010060694.1, read on the forward strand.
TTGAGTGTGAAAAAGTGCAGCTGATTCTTCGCAGTAGTTTTTGGATGGTGCCCTTTTAAATATGGAGAGCAATAAACAGCATTTTCGTCATTTTTTTCTTTTTTGCTATAAAAGGTAAAAATGCTGTTCAAGCCAGAAATAAATTAGCCAATATGTTTGGAGAAGATGTGTTAACAGTACATCAGTACCAGAACTGATTTGCAAAATTTTTCCTTCAAATGAGGAGGCCAAAAACCACCTCGATCATTTTTTTTTACAGCAAAGACCAAAACTTTTATGAGCGTGTAATCATGTTACTACCAAAAATATGGCAAAAGGTATTAGACCAGAATGGCAATTTTATAATTTAATAAATAATTTATTCATTAAACGAAAATTTCTTTTCATTTTGACAAAAAAAAAAAACGAAATGACTTTCCGAACAACCCAATATATATATATTACGAAGTGAAAATCCTTCTTGTTTTGGTGCTTAGTTTGAATTCCTTCATAGCATTTAAACATTTTTTAAAAATATATATAATACATCAAACTGAATTAAAATAAAATACTATTATTTTTAAAGAGGAAATTGTGCTGAAATGAGATCAATATCATTAAACAGATTTTTTTTTTTGTCTTAAGATAATATAAAGATAATTCTTTATAAGATCATTTTTTTAGAAAGTATGAATATAATTTTCCATGAGGGAGTAATAGCAATACCGGTAAACTTAATTTATGTATGGTCGCACAAGCTGAAATATTTTGAGACAGTTTGTCGCCAGTATTTTTGGAGTCTCTAAAAGAAATTTGTTATCATTTCTGGTATTAATTTAGAATAGCTTTTAGAAGAGTTTTTGAACGATTGGTGCGATTGTGATGTGTCTGTCTAGAAATCATGAATTAATCTTAACACTTACCATCATTACTGATATCGAGATGATGAAGTCTAGGTACAACTTTGATATACACCCCCAAAAAATTACGCGCCAAATCTGGCACTCCCTATGGACTTTTTAGGGTTGCTTTTTAGGTAGGATTAATTATTTGTATTTTGCGAGAATCCATCTTGGCAAGAGAAAAAAGGCGCCAAAAGCAGGTTTTTTGCTTGGCGAGAAAAAAAAAGTCGCAAAATTTCCAATTTGGGGGTGTATATCAAAGTAGTTCCGAAGTCTATTTTTGCTCTCGATTAAACTTTTTGTTTGAAGTCTGTTTCTTTATTTCATTTATATACTTTCCTCTAACTGAATGTACTTTTTGTTGAGATGATGAAACATCACTAAAATATTATTAGAATATTTCTAATAATATTTTGTAGCTCCATTAATTAGCTAAACGCAACTTTGGATTTAATGCACCTGTAAAATATTTAATGAATGAAGCAGTTGATTCGTATAATGGTTTATTGATGTTTGACTGTTGCCATTTTTCGGTAAGTAATTAGCGCGCTTTCTGTATTACGTACGTTAGCGCTTTATATAAATAGATTGGCATTGATATTGCTGGATTGTAATTTGAATCGGTTTCTTCATTCTATTTTTATATAAAGTTATTAACATAATAAAGGTAATATTCTTCACGAACTCAGTTAAAAATTTAAAATATGCAACTCGGAGTAATTTTTTTTTTGAAATTTTAGTTAAAAATTAAGCGAAGTTTTGGTGTTTTTTTCACCACAATTTCTGCATATATTATTACACAATATAATTTTTGTATCATTTTAAAATTAAAAAAGATCATCTTTTCCTATTAATGCACAATTCCTTGTACATAAAAAAAAAATTGTAAACCTAAAATAGTTGTTGTTTGTAAATAAATAGTTGTCAAATAGTTTACAACAATATATTTCATTGTTAAAATAAAGCTCGAATTGTTTTTGATGTTACAATTGATATTTCTTCCTTTATTTTTCTTCTATTGTTGTTAATGAAAACAAAGCTTATTATTCTTTGTTAAGTAGCTTTTGTTGAATGCTTGCAATTGATAATTATTCGAAATTTTGTTGAGCTTACAAATTGTGTAATTATAGAAGTGTAGTTCCAATTCACTTTAAATTAAAGTTCACACTTTAGTTCAAATGATAGAAAATTAGTGATATTTTATTCCTCATTTAGCACAATTATAAGAATTGTACGAAGATTTATAGAATAGTACTAATACCGTTTTTTTTTATCAAAGTTTGTAAATTAAAATTTGTTTGAAAATTGAGCCAGTGATATTAAATTATATAAAATATTTAATTACTTAACATTAAGCTTGGCCAACTAGCTGGTCACCACAGGCGACTATTAAGTAAAAAACATATGTAAATTATTTTGCTGTTATCTTTTATTTTTGCTCATATTTTGACTTTTTCTCCTGTATTGACAAAATTATGTTTTGTCAATAATGGTGAAACTGTGCTTACTCAACATAATTTATTTGCACGGATGTGCAACTTGATGGCCAAATAAATGGTTGGAATTTGAGTTTGTATTGTAACAAATCACACAAAGCTCCCGGCAGCCGTTAATTCTAATTTCTATAGTTACAATTTTTTTCATGTGTCAAAATGGAAATGATATTCTTTTTTTTTTGAATTTCTTTGTATGTCAAAATTATCTGTTGCATTTGTCATTAAGAGCCAAATTAAAGTGCTATCTTATTTGATTAAAAAAAAAGTCAAATGTACCTCTCATCTGAGGTAGAGTAGCACGATATTATTTTAGGATGTATTCGTCTGTCTTATACACAGTTCAATCTTTTTAATATGACCACTGCCTACTTTCGATGTCAACGTTAAATAACAAATCTCGGAAAACACGGAGTGATTTATCCGACGTCCAAAAAGGCAGAATCATTGGCTTTCGGGCCAAGGGTGGAAGCATTTCCGAAATGGCTGATTTTGTCAACTTTTCACGGGTCGCCGTAGTAAAAGTATACTGGACATGACAAAATGGGCCAATCCAAAAACAGCGACGTGGCAAATGCAGTACACCACGGGCCATAGATGGCAGAGGTGAGCGACGGCTGTAGAGATGCTTTCGAGCAAATAGACGAGCAACCATTGAGCAACTGAATGCTCAGATGGACCAAGGGGCTACCAACAGTATGTCCATAACGACGATTCAGCAAATGTTGCTGCGTATAAACCGCCACAGTTGACGCATGATTAATGCACCTATGCTGACTGCTGTTCATCGGCGACGTAAGTCGGAATTTGCACGCGAGTTCTGCAACTGGATTTCCACTGTGGAGACATGCGGCTTTTTAGGGTGAATCACGCTTTATGTTCCACCAGACAAATGGGTGTTGATTTATAAGACATGAAACGTCTGGAAGCAAACACCGTGCAACAATAGCCAGAAGGGTTCAAGTTGGAGGAGAGAACATTATGGTCATGAACATTATGTTTTTGCGATATTCTCTGGGTGCATTCATCATTGTGGAAGCATGGTGGGTCAACACAAGTATGCATTTATCATTGCGGATCAATTTCACCCCTTCATGCGAATTGTTTTTTCTCAGGATGATAGCATGTTCCAGCAGGACTAGGCGACGTGTCATACTCCTCGCAGTGTATATGTGTGGTTCGAAGAGCACCAGGATGATTTTACCGTAATCCTTTGGCCAGCAAATTCCCCGGACTTAAAAAATCGAGAATCTGAGGAATCAACATGGTTTCTCACCCGCTTAACCTAGAGCAGTTGGCCACGGCCCTGGAGTTGGCATGGCTCAAAAACTCAGTGAAAAAAACTTTCAGGAACCTAATTGACTCATCTTGCGCGTCTCGCAGCTGTCCGCTCTGCGAAAGGTAAATATTCCGAATTTTGGCAGGTGATCACATTAATGTGACTGGATCATGTAGTTTGCACTGAATTATACAGAAAAGACAGCATGCATACAAAAATAGTCTTCTTTATTTAATATTCGATGTTAAATAAAGTGTTTTAAGATAATAATCATTAAAGTTAGATGAAAAAAATTGTACGGAAACGAGATTTTCCGTTCTACGAATCTTATTTTAGAATTTTAAAATATCGCAAAAATGATTTTTGGGCAGTTAATAGAACCCGGAGTTATAATCAAATGACATTTTTCACATTATGAAAAGTTTGGAAAACTCTTTTTTTCCAAGTACTTACTATTCGAAAGAAACTAGGTGTCAAATTTGGTAGCTTACAGCATAGCTGTCTATCCTGTAGAATGTTTTTCTTTCAATCATACATATTGTAATTTACAAATAATATACTTATCTCTCTACAAACTTATCAAGTTGGGTGGGTGGGGGAATCACAGAAACGGAACAAGAATTATAAGATCACAAACATTTAATACAATTAAGTATTGGAGGAATACACCGATGAGGAATTGATGACACACTTAAACATTTACCAACAGCTACAAAACATTTTTTTTTCTTCATGCACTGCAGAGTTCATACAGTATCATCTCTTACGAGCATACTTTCGGTTTGTGCCGAGCAGTTTTCGACTTTATTCATCACTGGCGCCGAATGTGAGCGATTGGTTGCAGATTGGAAATTGATAAATGACGTGGAGGTGGCGAAACTGATGCAACTGTCGCGAACGCCTCGATTGTGGTAGAATTTATCCTCGTGTGGTGATGAGCGACAGCCGAGGGCATGATGCTGACCTTTCTGTACAGCCCGGCGGATCTTCCATCGTTCCAATCTGTGTCCAATTGAGTTCTGCACCTGCATTGAAAGACCACAAAGTGAAAAAAAAAATTAAGATAAAGTATTTCTCAAAATAGAATCCTCATAGCTTTATGAAAATGCGCACAAAATATAGTTATGGTAAGTAAGTTTTTATTAAAGTATTTGTTTCAGCAACAAACAGGCTTGTTGAATTTGAAAATAATAAATAATAATAATATAATTTTTTTTTCGGAATCATATCTGTCTGTACTCGAAACTAAAACACGCATACAACTAGATAAAAGAAATTTGCTTTATATTTTGACATTTAAATTTTAGACAAAATAGATTACTGCTTAGAAACCAAGCAGTTTTGAGGAGTCTTAAGGACACGATTTTTTTTAATAAAGTTTCTTACATTTTCTGGATGATTAAATTTTTCTTCAAGATACACGTCATTTACAGAGCCGTAAATTAAAACTCATTTAAAAAAGTATTTTTTAATTTCAAGCATTATTCTTTAAAATTTTTTTGCATGTCTTCAATTTATTTGTAAATCGATATGATCTCATTTTCTCTAGTTGGATGGCTGATTTACGAGTTAGAAACCCTAACACGACATTTTGGAATGATGTTTGCTTATCATTGAAACGATAATTTAAAAACGCTGTCAACTAGACGGATGAAATTTGGATGATGATTACATGCTTTTACGTTACATTTGTATATTCTCGTCACATTACGAACGGAATTTATTCACAAAAAGTCTATCTGACGGGCAAGAGGCGGTAGGAAAGATGAAATGTGAATATAACTACAAAACGCCAAAAGTTAAGTAGATAAACTGAAGGTACACAGATTTATTATTAGTATTACATTTTGAGTCAATTCCTTCAACGAACTATGATTTTATATAAACGTGATACTTATTTAAATTAACTTTGATATGTAATCTTATAAAATTCTAGTACCTTATCGAATTTCGGTATCAATCTGTTAGGAAAGAGGTGTCAAAATACATTCCTGGTCTTTTCTATACTACAGATTGTTATCAAATTCTGGTGGTGGTGGTTCTAATGCCACTTGGCTATACCAAGCATGAATGAACGGAGCTCTTTCGAATTAAGGTAGAGGTGTGCGCCTTTTGTTGTTACCGAGCACCGTTAAGGTGAAAGTACGACTTTGCTCGAACACACACGACACAACCCTTTTTAGGGGGCGGTCGAACTCATTCATCCATCCGCAAGTCGGAATTTAGATCCAAAACAGAGACCGACTCATCCCTGATTCAGTACCCCCAGAGGTATTGTTTTGTTATGGGAACTTGGAGGACTTTGCAGTCGCGACCTATTAAATGAGCCCCAACTGCCATTAGCCAACACGGCGGTTTTTGGCCGAGACGAGGACAGAACCCGCGACCTTTCGGTTACGAGACTGACGCTCTACCAACCAGGCTACGACGGCCTTATCAAATTCTTCCCATCTCATTTAAATCTCATCTCATTTAATGAGCAATCAGGCTCGCAATATCTTATTATCTTTTCAATTCTGTCACCAGGAAATATTTTCAGTTGTTGGGCAACTGCTGAAAATGACTGGGGCGTTTGGAAAGACTTTGGAGCAGTTTTCCTAGACCATCCCTAAGGCATTCGATTGAATTTGGATTAAAACTTCATTTTGTAAAAATATATTAATTTGATAATTCCATTTGGAATGTTTGTTTCTCTTGATATATCTCTAATATGCAATTCATGGTCTGGGCATTATTCAAGGTTCTAAAGTCTTTCCAACATGTTTTTACATTTTTATCAATCATGCCTAAAATTGCTGAAAACCAAGCAAAGTTTTTTTGATACTATAATCTTTAGTACCATCAAGGATCCAAGCAAAACTTCCACAACAATTAACAGTTTCCTTAAATATTTTGGAAACTGGCTTATTATGCAACTATTTAGAATAACTCTATATTCCGTTATATCTCCCTATTAACGCAACTTTACTCCTTTACCAAAAAGCTTTAGGATTATTTTCCATTGGAATAGTGAAATTACATATCTTGGTATTATTATGGTTATATATCTCGTGTTCGAAAATCATAAAAAGCAGCAACTACAATGAAAACTTCAAAGACGTAAAACTAAAGCACTATTCCATGATAAATTCAAATTCAAAATTATCGGGAAGAAATGAACTATTGGTATATAAAACTATATTAAAATGGCTGATATATGCCTCCCATTTCGGAGATAGCAGTAGAAACTCACATTCAAGGGTTCGAAACCTATCAAAATAAAACAGCCTTGTTTACGGACGCCACAAGACAACAAAAAATTCCCCTTAATCTGGCCACGATTGTTGAATTGTCCAACAATTTTATTTTATTCAATGAAAATCAAGTATCTATAGAAGTATATTCGATTTTGTTCATGATATATCGTAGCTAGACACGCACCATGTTGTGAAAATAGTGAGACATTCGTAAAGAAAACAATTTCAATGGTTTTTTAAAACTTTTTAAACGGTTTTTATTTTATTGAAATTTCCTGTTCAATATATGAACATGTTTTCCGGAAACTTTAATAAGATACACAGTAAGAGTTATGATTTCTTAAAATTCTTATAATCTTTCCTAAAAATGCAATACTGCCTTTTTTTTTAGCTTTTCGCATTTTGCAAGAAGAAAAATAATTAAGTAGGATACATATTTTTTAGCAATAACGATTTGATGGATAATTTATCCATATCTGATTTAAATGAGAACATCTATTCAGATAAGCCCCCCCCCCCAATCAAATTCGTCGATTTAAAAATTTTTACTTATTTTTCCTTTAAAGCATTTAGGAAATAAAGATAGTGGTATTGTTAAAAATCACTCTCGTCTATTTATTCGTAATCTGAGATTGTGCTATCTCAGATTACGAATAGAGATTACAATCAATAATAGTTTACAATCAAAACTAAACTCTTTACTGATTTAAAGTATGCTTTAAAATTTGATTTTTCAGATGCCTGTGGTAGTGATATAAGTCATTATGTTTGGTTCATCTTCGAAGAATCAAAATGAGATTTCTCAGTTTTTGAAATATCGATGCGTAGTTAGAACTTTGTTCAATAGAACTCATGGCTATCGTCATCAAAAAAGTAGGATGTAGAAATATGATTTTTAGAAACAGATAGTTATTTTGGAATTTTTATGAAAAATTTTAATTAATAATGTAGTATTATTAATCACATGAAATTTTTTTGAAGAAAGATAGTGCATTAAATTTAAGGCAAAATCATAAAGCAGAAACTAATCTAAGCCTTAATTAGAAATAACGAAAAAAAAAAAAAAATTCGACCAATCACATTATAAATATATTTAGGAATCTTAATATTTTTTGTAATCTGATGTGTAATAATTTTATGAAAAATTATTACTTTTTCTCTTTTTTTGATAAAATGAAAAAAATTAATAAATACTGAATGGCTACAAAATGTGCAAAAATATATACTTTAATACTACCTAAATTTTAAATATAGTCAAATATGATTCTTGCTTCAATAAATTCTTCCATGTGCTCTAAATTTTATTAAATACAGAAATAACATACCTCGCCATTTAGAAAGCAATACAATACGGCAACAATAAACCCCTGAAAAAAAAAACTGTTCTGAGGTATAAGGAATATCAAAGAAAACAAACACACACACAAAAATCATTTGCTATATATTTAAAGCACCAGTTTTCACAAGATTTCTTATGATTGTTTAAATCTCCAAATATAGTTCAATAAATGTTTTTGAGAATAATTTTATAAGAATTTCTTAAGTCAGAGCTGGAACTAAAGACTTGAAGACCAATGACAATAAATGCTATTGTTTTCTAACATTGTTCGTTCCAATCTTACCTCGATGAGAGTTTTGCAACCTATCTTAAATAATGTGTATTGTATCCATGGAATCATATTTTTGTTTTTTAAAACATTTTTTTAGCAGCGTTAAATAAATAAATAAAAATTCTATTTGCTTTTGCTGCAGCCTAGCGGTTCTGGGTTGTTACCTAGTTCGACATCCACTGGTTTTGTCAATCATTATTGAAAATTCAGGTAAAATTCAATTTTCAATTAAAATATAGAGTTAATAATATTAAATACCAGTGACAAGTATTTCGAAATGGTGTTTTGTTTTAAAGTTATTTCAAATGTATTAGTTTCTTTTAAATATATCAGAACTATGTTAATTATTTCACTTCGTGTGTGGTTGGAAATATTTTCAGGTTTAATTACTGTTGCCTATAATCCGAAACATTTCCCAATTTGAAATGACCATTTCCTCCTTCGAACGAAATATACTTCCGATCAGATCACTTTTCAACAATTCTCTACTCTAATATTCATCTTCATTATTCATCACATCTTTCCATTTGGAAACAAAAACGCTCTGACTAAATTGTTGTAAGCTTACCTGAATGGATAAAAGTGTAGCTTGAATGAAAGTGAAGATAACTTCTCCTGTTCTGTGGTTAGGAGTTGCAATTACGAGGATATATGTTACTCCAAGAAGTGGTATCAACACCAGTAGTGCTTTTGCAGCTTTCCTGAAATAATGAACTTAGTATTAAGAAAATGTAGTTCAGCTTTAGGAAAAGTTTTTATCTAATAAAAGTATGAAAAAGATTTTAATAATTTTATGCAAAATGTGTCATTTAAAACTGCAGCTGCATTACTAAGAAATTCCTCATATATCGACACATGAAGTATTTGACAGTTTTGAAACTGTATAATTATTGAAACACATTGTAAATCTGAAAGGTTTAGACTGCACAAATGATGAATCTAAATCAAATAGCCATACATAGTTGAAAACTTCACCTTTGACACAGTAGATGGGATTGTACAGCCAATATTCTTATCGGAAACTAATATTAGCGAAACGTCCCTAGACGCATTTAGGTGAGTAACCTTATTCCTCATCAGATTAGCCTTCGACATCCAATCATATTAATCAAGATTCAATTTGTAAGATTTCTTCAGATTGTATTAAATTAATACAGCATGTCCAAGTTTTTTTTTTATGCAATTGTGTTTGGGATGTCATTTTTCCCCAGAATTAGTTATGTCCACCGAGATGAGATCTTTGAATGTGATGCCTTTTACAACTGCACATCAGCATCGTATATGAATACAAGACGAGGGGCTGGATCTGTATCATGTACAAAGTTAATGATATAGAAGCCATGCAACTTAATGGCTATTCATCGGGCATAACATTTTACCAATGATATTTTTATAAGAGTGCAATGTAAGCCTTTGTTTCCTGGCCAGGTATATTGTGCAAAAAATTAGCTTGATTGTATATAATGTACATGCAAGGCAGTAAAATATTAGCACAGTAAACGATCACTTACTAGATAATGAATTATTTTTCTAAAAATTCGTTTTGTAGAAGAGCACTTCATAGTTCTACTTTACAATCTGTTTATTTGAATGTTGGAGTTTATTTCTGATGAAAATCTGACTCTAAATTAGTTTTGGCTATAAATCTTGCAGTCTTTTCTACTTGGTGGCTGAATATCAGGAAAATGACATCAGAGGTGAGATATGATTATAGCTTGGTTGATATTAGGCCAACCATCTTGCATAATATCAGACATTTATTTACTCTTGAAAATGTATTATTTAGAAAATGGTTTAATACGTTGGATATATGCCGAATGTATTCTTTGATTATTTCTTTTGGAGATATTTGAAAGTTTTAGTTTACATTTTTGCTGATTATCCGGCCACATGCATTGTCATTGCTGCTATGGTCATCAAAGGTGAGCAGATATCATGATTCCGTGGGGCGACAAAGGGCTGTGGACACCTGATGGTAAAGTCTCGGCTTCGGAACAAGAGGGTTTCAGGTTCGAGACCTGATTGCACCGAAAAACTGTGATGTCAAGCGGTCTGTTGCACGTTTAATCAGGGGGGGGGGGCAAACGTTTTTCCACTGGTGTGGTGTGGAGAGAGGGATGCTAGCACAGGTGTTGTCTTCGTCATCTGCCCGTGGTTCAAAATTACGAGGTCTGACCCAAAATAGCCCAGTGTTGCTTTACAATGGGACGTTAAGATAATTAAACTAAACTGTTGGGTGGCGATGTGGAGACGATTTCGAATATTTTATAAATATATATTCTGTCATTAATAATACGCGTTTTAATCTCTTCCTCATTTCTACCATGTGAATATTTTCAATAATGCATTGCTGCTTGAGAATTTTAATTATCTCAGAAGTCTGTTCTCATTGTACTAAATTGCATTTTACATGACTTCAACTATAAAATAAAGGACAACGCATGTAATTGCATATAGTTATTATATATATATCTTTTATGCCATTAAAGAAGAAAAATTTTGGAATAAAAATGGGAATTCTACTAGACAACATTTTGATACCTTTAAGTTGCTTTATCATATACCATAGCAAGAAGCTTAATAATTGAAAGAGAGAGAGGAAAAAGATTTTAAATGGATCATTTTTTCAAATAATTTTATGGAAATGTTCCTTTTAATCAAAGAAGCTTTTATGTTTTCTAGAGTACCATGAAAATGGATATAAAACTCAGACAGCAAATGTCAATGCTTACATTTAATTGATATTTGAGAAAACAATAATTCATAATAATTTTCTAAAAATTTAAGTTTTAAAGTGTGACCAAATTTTAGCCGATTAGTTCACATTTATCAATGATTCATCTCATTGAACACGTGTAGCTATTCTATCTATCATTATCAGTTTCAATCTACTAAATATATCAAATAAGTATGGTGTTAAGTTAATTAATGACTATTTATTTAATTAATAAGTATTACATGTCAATGCTTTGTTAGTGTTATGCATGGCCTTTCAAACGTACACCCCAAATCCAACTTTATTTAAAATTTATTCTTAAGTTTAATGCTTGAATTTTATTTTTATTACTATTTTTAAATTGCTTTTGTACAATCAGTTGTATATTTCGTTGTTGTTCAAATATACATAAGATTAAATATTTAAAACTTACAAAACAACTCACTCTGTGAAATTTCAACACATATTTAAACAGCATTTTAAATATCGATTCAAGCGTTTGAACTTTTTCTTAAAAAGAAAAGTACATACATACCTGTATTGCTCTGACTCAACTGTGTTTGTAGCTCTCAGCTTTGTTATTAAAACCCACATAATTTTTGTGAGGAATATGATATTCGCCTGTAATGAGAAGAGAATGACCGATGTCATTAGTATAATGATATTTAAAAAAAATTAACTTGTTGAAGACGAAATACAAATGAATTAAGATGTAATAACTATTAATATATATATATACAAGTATAAAAATTTATGATTTTGAAGATTTTATAATCGATGAACTTCTTATCACTACAATTAATAAAGATGAAAATAAGTGCATTTTCGTTCCACAGGTCAGACCATTTGACCTATGGCGACATCTTAATAAGCCAGTAACAGCCAATAGACATGAGCGTACGCTTTTGCCGAATGGTTAAGTTACTGGACTTCAAAACCAAACATCGCTGGTCCGATTAATCGTTTCACTGTTATCAAATTTTGACATTTATTTTGGTGTGAGTTTTTTCAAATTTTAATTAATTAAAAATTAGACGTAGTTTTGGTGCTTTTTTTGCGATAACTTCAGAAAATATTTCTGCAGAAAACTGAATTTTATGGCATCTCAAAAATTATCCTTTCAATGATGACAATTTTTTGCAATATATTTTTTTTGTATTTTTAATAATTTAAAAATATTTTAACCCTATTTTACAACAATATCTTTCCTTTTTGAAATGGATGTCATACCATTCACTTTGTTGCTATCAATATTTTGTTCTGTCTTCCCCCCCATTGCTGTGATTGAGATATGAAGATCTAACTTATTTCCTCATTTGAGTAGATTTCAGTACGAGGTATGTTTTTAATAAATTGTTTTGATATTCGTTTTTTTATATTTAAAGTTAAGGTTTAATTCACAAATCGCAATTGTGGAAAATTTTGAAAGTGACTTTTTGAAAATATTACTTTTTTTCGGTGATATTGCTTTGTATATTATAAATTGTAATAATGATAACTTTTTTTCTGTGATATAATTGGATGTATACAGATGTATACGAAAAATTATGGAAATGAAAAACGCTATGAAGAGGCATAAGGTATATAAGGCATTGTATAAGGTTTTTAAAATAATGTAAGTTATATGCCTATCAAAATTTGAAATTTAAAAAATATTTTGCTTTGAAAATAATTGAAATGTTTAACAATCATTAATCCCGCCTTACCAACTAGTCGCAAAAATTTTTAGTTTTAAAATAGAATGTTAATGTTATTGCATTATTACCATAGATATTTAGGTAAGTTATCATAACAACGAAATTTAAATTAAATGATAATTTTTATAAAACTAGTGCGTTGAGATATATTTCGAAAAATTTCAATGTATCAATGAACTATTCAAAAATTGATCAAAATGTTGATTTTTTACTTTATCAACTTATTTCATTACGCTTACTCTTTTGTTCAGTGTACCAAAGTTTCAAAATTTCGCCTTTAATATTTCAGGAACTATTTAGATTTTTATTGACCGTAGCAAATGAAATGCATAAAATGAGCATTTCAAAGGACCTTTTGCCCATGAACTATATAAAAATATAATGATGATAAAATATATTGAAAAATATAATGATGATAAAA
>JAPMOQ010060697.1:0-16595 GCA_026543055.1 Argiope trifasciata
GACCGAACTGAGTATAAAAAAATCCAGGTTTTTCACATAGCCATTTGCATGCTGGATGCTACGAGACGAACAGATAAAAAATTTATTGGTTTCTGCTGAAGACGAAAAAACAAAAGTATTGCCTACCCTAATGTTCTTAAATTATAAACTTAACAAAAATAGAATAAATATTATTTACTCTTCTAGTTTATATATCATTCAATTTCAATGAATATATTTATTGTCAACAGGAAAGTAAATATATTTTTTCTATCATTTCTAACTAAACAAGACAGTTATTTTAAATTTCAAACGATATCTAAAAATCATTTCTTCTGCGGCAGCAACGCAACGAGTGCGAACTCGTTTTCTATAAATAAACGGAGAGTTTTTTCAGTATGTATGTTATATTTCCCTTTGATATAAATATCAAAAAGAATTCTCAAAAAAAATTATTTTTTTATTCACTTTACTAATAAAGAAAGAAAAGTAAAATTTAGGAACATTACCACTTCTCATTGATAGATTCTTTGAAAAATTTACACCTACTTATTTTTAAAAGTCTGAATTCATTGCAAGATTTTTTCCCACTTAGGATCTAATCATATATATTAATATTAAGAGTAGGAATGGTTGTTGTCAATTCTGTCTTCCTAGGTAACACGAGATCTTTCCTTGTTCCCATTGGCGTGGCGTGGCTGACTTGATAGCCTCTATAACGGCCGAAGCATACCCTTGTTTGACAGTGATAGAATTACAGCTTTCTTGACAATTCCCCATCAACTTCCGTTGAAATAAATGGTGTTTCTCATATTTTCCATTGTTTCTAGTCGTTTTCAGTGTAACTTGAGGATCTCAACAAATCTACAAACAGATAATATACTTATGATGGTATGTAACATTTTACCAATACTTTGATATTTTGAAATAATTTTTTTAATCTTTTATGATTATTTATGATTTATATATGCTTATATTATATCTTTACTAGTAATTAAAGCTATTGCAGATGTATCTGTGGAGAATTAGAAAATGAAATCAAGGAAAATTTTATAATGCGTTTGGAATAAATTATGAAAATATTACTGCTTAAAATTCTTTTTAACATTTAAAAATTAGACCAAAATCTTTTTAGGATTTTGTATTTTATTGTCATGTAATTTTTTTCCCAATAAGTTTTAATGCCAGTTCCAATCTTTTTTTATTGCAATATTATCATGATTTTTTTTCAGATAAATTTTTGGGCTGAGTTTTCCACAATTCTTTCATTTAGAATTTGTTTTGTTTATTATAGTGTATATCATACACTTACCGTAAATTCTACTTAAATCATTAAAATAAGAATGAATCTTGCTTTATTTTTGTATGTGTGTTCTACCTAGTTCTATTTATTCATAGAAGAATTTTTCATATACGTATATGAAGCGTATTATTAATTTTACTATGTAGTTTGCCAGAAGGCTATCATTTAGAATTTGTTCATCTCATACATGGTTTATTTTTGTGTGCAACATTCTCCCACTATAGATTCTACTTGAGTTATTGTAATAAAACATTTTTTTATTGTTTTTTTTTAATACTCCTAGTGTTTACCATCTATTCAGGGTGGAATTTTTCATATTCATATATTAAACATATAATAATGAGAGATCATAATGACAAAAATGCTAATATACTCTGGATATTCATCATACTAATCTGCTTTTGATTTGTAAAGTATTTTATTGTTCATTCATAGATAGTTAAATTTTTTCAAGTATTATTACCAAGTTATGATATTTACTCATATATTTGTAAAAATAAATACAAAAAGAAGCCTCCTTTTTTTGCATGTCACATTTTCTAACAAACTGCCGAAACTTACTGGAAATTTTTCCCGATATCAATAATGTATTTTCTTATAAAAACACATATTTTATCCTTACAATCAAAAGTTTTTAAAATTGAGATATTCTTCATATTTGTAGGCTATTAAAATTTCGTTTATGTTACTGAAGATTAAAATGCATGTTTTCAATTCAGTAGAATCATATGAAATCGCTGAATATTGTAATTATGTGCGAAATAATCTTATTTTGCACATTTTAATCCAGTTTGATAGTGTTCAAATTAAAAATAAATCAAACATCTTGAATCCTCTATGGTTTTTACACAGAACTAAACAAATAATATTTTGTCTAAAGATTATTAATACAGATCCATTTTTGTTTTCACATTTTGAAGATGAAAAAAGAAGTTTTTAAGTAAATAGAGATTCAATAACACTCTTGAATTAATAATTTCAAAAATGAATTTTCATTGAAAGTTTAGTTAATAATTACATATTTTATAAGTTACATATGTAGTTAATAATTACATATTTACTTTGTTGAAAAATCATATTTCTTACAATATAATCAGCTTAAACACATATTGTGATTAGATCTATTCGATGATAGAGCTTTATACAATTCACAATATATTTGCCAAAATAAATTATCTTTCTCAATACAATGATATTTTATTATTCACTTATTGTAATTCATTTGTAATATTTTCTTATTCATTTAATAAATTATAACTAATATTTTTTGACATACAAACAAATCAGAGCTCCTCTTCAAAAAACGGAATTTCAGCTGCCTCGATAATTTTCGTTTGTATGATAAAGATATTCATTTTTCATCCAATGAAAGAATTAAAATATAATATTCATTCCATAGAAAGTTTTCTAATAGCATTTCGTTAAAACTATTTCTGCATTTTTCTATTTGTCATTGTACTTTATTTCTTCAATTATAAAGTAATTTTTTTTAACATTACCTTCTCAAATGCCTATTTACAGACAATCAGTCTACTATATCTGCAAAAGCACACGGCACTTTAAAACCCTCTGAGCGTTTTCATTTTAAGAGTGAAACCTCCGAAAAGTGGGAGGAGTAGGAGTAATATTCTGTCGTAAAATCGCATCGGTTTTTCTAAAGAGCTGTACGGCAAACGCTAGAGATTTTTTTCGACCCCTCCGCTTCTTCCTGGGTGGTCAACACGCCCTGGGATATGAGCAAATGACCACTCATTCATGTCAGATCTTATGGCTTTCCGTTTATTTCGAATGACTAAAACTCAGCTGGTTTTTAGGAATAGTGTTTGGGAAGACTGTTCTTTTGCCTTTTAACATCGTTAGTTGATAATATCGTTTTCTAAATCGTTGCAGCAGAGTATAACTAAACATAGAGGGTTTCGCTTAATTTGTTAGGTATTTCAGCACAGAAATTATATAATTTAAAAATAATAAAGGATTAAACTTGCATTCACATTCCTTTAATATTCTTTCAAATAAATAATAGTTATATTTTTGTACAGAGCAATCAATATTTAAATAGCATTTGTCTAGAATTAGAACTTATCAGTCAGTCTGACGTGTAAATAACAATATGACAATATGACATTATGACCAATATGATGTATGATATATGATATATGATATATGATGTATGATATATGTCATATATGACCAATATGACATTTTTCAGAAGAAATAGACATCTTCTGTTATAAAAAAAAACATGCAAATCAACAAAATGATTGGATTGCTTAAAAAAGATAGAATTTTAGAGTCATACAATTTTCTACTCATGCACTAATATCTGGGAGTATGTATCATGTATTAATATCATGATAAAGGCTGTAAAATATTTCATAGCAATTTTTTCAAAACTGAATATTGTTTTTAATAATTATTTTTTATTGAAGAATAATGCCATCTTTGTTTTTGATAGTTTCAAAATAATTTCACGTTAAAACTTCGTAAAATATACCAGTGTAAACGCATTATAAATGTCCTTATTTAAAATTTATTTTTGAAGATATAGACTGTTCTAGTCATTTTAAAATGTTTTAGAAACTTAAAATTATCGATATTTTTGTGATTTATTCCCCCTATCTTTTTTCACTCTTCTGTGTGCACATTTAATGAAATTGTTATCTTCAAAGGCAGCTGGAATAAACAAACGATTATTTTTAAATATTATACAGGAGTATTTGATTCCTCAAAAATTTCGATATATTTATAATGTTCTTTAAAATAATACAATGTACAAAAATTAATTTTCGTCTATTCTTAAAAAAAAACACTTTATTTGTTACTATTTCTGCCAGTTTTATCAAATAGTGTAATTGACAAAAGTTTCAGTTGTGCTTACATCTTTTTATAAAATTGACGGTGGAAAAGTAATTGTTGATTTAAATAACTGAAATTAAGCTTGTAAAACATATATTGCATTAATGTAACTTTGCAACATTTCATTTTCTTTTTCTAACTAATGATCGCTAGGAGTAGAGATAATCACCGAAAACTTTTTTTTTTACAATAATTCATGCCGATGGATTATTGTAAAAAAAGGGAATAAGCATCTTGCTTTGATAAAATAATACATGACGAGGCTTTCAATAAAGAAATAAGCATCTAGGACCCTTTACAAATACAGAAATGAATTAAGAAAGTTTATGCCTTAGAGTTACATTTGAAATAAAGTTTGAAATCTTTAATTGCTTGAAAGAAATGTTTTTATTTTTATTGATTATCTCCGTAGGCATAATAAAAGTATCAAATTATATAAGTAAATGGATTTAATGAAGAGATAGTGATATTCGTATTTCAGTGTAATCGGTATGTATAAATTTTACAAATAATTGCCAGCGTATTTTGAAAACTCCGGAAAACCAGCGTTCTTATTTAGATACAGTGTAAGCAATTACTTTCGCTTATGATAGAAATATGCTCTGTTGTATCTAGAATCATTGGCATTAGCCTTAAATCTGTTTTGAAATACACAGAAATGTATTTTCTTCATCATAGGGCAAAATAGGAGAAGGAAAGAATTTCTCAAAATGAAAATGAAGTAAAAAAATACATTTTTTTTTCTTTCGAAATTGGAAAATTATATAGAGCAGGCGATCATTGATGACATACTTAATGGGCTAAAGCAGTGTTTCTCAACCTTTTAGTATTCACGGCCCAATTTTCAATCATAATTTTCATCGTGCCTCCCCTTCCCGCCGTATTCAGTAATAATGTATTTTGAGTATTTTGGCGCTAAACCTACACTACGACCCCAATTTTAAACTTTAAATATTACCAAGAATACGGAAATTTATTGGCATTTTGCAACACTGATCCTCAGCATTGAAAAAACAAGAATCCTATGCTTTTTCATTGATCTTGCGTCCCACCATGTCGGGCATTCTCACGGTTTCGCGAGAAGTTTCGATTTGTCTGAAATTTGTCTGGTCAACTTAAAAGTTAAGTTAGGAGCGTGCGCAGATGTAAACAAATGTTTTCTCATAGGGAGAAGGAGAAAGTTTTATGACGTCAATTTCAATTCCAGAGCATCTCATTCGAGTCGATCCTTCAATCGCTATTGAATCTATTATGAATGTATATGTACACTTTCGAGTAATTGCAATTCACCGTATTAAATATTCACGGCAGCAGACTTATACGGAATCATGGATATATTTTTAAGCGGGCGTCAGCGAGCATTAGACGATAGACAAGCATCAACAAGTACACAGACGACCGTGGTTCCGAAAATAAAATCAAGAAAATATTCTCAAGAATACTTAAATTTTGGGTTCATTAGTACTGAAGTAAATGAAGAAAAAAGGTCCCTTTGTATCATTTGCTCAAAAATGTTGGCGGCAGCCAGCATGAAACGAAATAAACTTTAACGACAGTTGGAAACGCTTCATAGTGAGTACGTAAACAAACCAAGAGAATTATTCGAATTAAAATTAAAATCATATGAAAAGCAGAAATCATTGTTTAAAATAAATCTGTCTGTGAATGAAAAAGCAATTATTGCCTCTTACAAAGTTTCATATAAAATAGCCAGATGTAAAAAGCCTCACCATTGGTGAAGAGCTTATTTTGCCAGCCGCAATTGAGATTGCAGAAATTATGTTTGGAGAAAATTTTGCAAAACAATTGCAGTCTATACCTCTTTCAAATGATACTGTTGCCCGTTGAATTGCTGATATAGCTGAAGTTGTAGAGTGTCAGCTTTTGTCAAAGTTACGTGACAAATTGTTTTCAATACAACTCGATGAGGGAACAGATAGCAATAAAATTGCCCATTTCATTGCCTATGTTAGATTTTGTGATGATTTGTCAGGAGTCGAAGAATTTAGTAATAAATCACTCTTTGAATTTTGGGCAGGAGTGGATGATGAGTTTTCTGCACTAAAAACAAGGGCATTTCGCATTCTACTACCATTTTCAACATCTTACTTTTGTGAAACTGGATTTTCTGCGGTGGCTTCTTTGAAGACAAAATATAGATCTGAGCTAAATATAGAAAAAGAACTGAGAGTGTTTCTTTCTAATATTAAACTCTCCTTCGAAAAACTTTGCTCTGCAAGACAGGCCCTGCGATTTTTTATAACTATTTTTATTTAATTGTTCTGCGATAATTTCTGCAAATATTACAGTGTAAAACTGTTCTTTAAATCGTCTTAAAAATGACTTTTTACATGGTTACCATTGTTTTAATTTATAAATTCAAATACCATTTTTAGTGAATATTTTAAAAAATATTGTAATCATATTTTCTAACAATTAATTTCCCACAAAATGAAAGTATAATTTAACCTGCAAGAGCACGTTAGGAATGTACCAGTGATTGCCGTCACTTTGACAAAAACTCAAACTGAATAATTAAATTGACTCTTATTGCAAATTAAACCGAGGATAGTGTGATGTACAGCATGTGTTTAAAAAAGAAGCGCAATATTATGGAACAAATATAAAATGTGATATTTACACAATTGCATGACAGCTTATTACGAATCAGAGAGATATATAATTTAATGCACAAATAATCGTGAGACTTCTATAATAATATGAGTTATATGCCTATCAAAGTTTATATTTGGCTGAGAAGTTATAAAGAGAGGAAGACACATAACTATTGAATTGAAAAGTTTAGAAAGCATTACTCATGGCGGACAGCTGATCGCCAAAGGCGGCTAGTATGAAATAAAAATTGACATAAATGATCAAATGATTGGAACAGGTAGAATGCCTAAAGGTTTTGGAAGTGATTCCACCATATCAAATGAATTTACTGAGAATAAATATATGTATATATTTCATATTTTTTAATTAGACGGTGATAAGGTACAGGCAATCATCGAGGATATATGTATGGTCATTAGCTCTCGCATAAAAGAAAAATTAATACACAGTTGACAATATTATTTATATAATAGGCTTAATATTTATATAATTGATAATTAACTTAAAAATAAAAAAGTATTTTTCAAATTTCAGTTCAATATAGCATACTAGATAAGGCTTAATCCCTTTTTTCAACACTTTATTAACCTCCCAATTCAATAGCTAAAGTTAAAAAGGTAGAGCTTTCACGAGGAATTATTCCAGTCAAAAAATTGGACAAACTTTTAATTTCTTTCTTTATCGTTATTTTCCTTAATTAATTGTAATTAATTTAGATGTAATCTTATCTTCGAATATTAGATGAAACTTCCTGATGGGAAATCTACATGCGCAAATCTGTATGTAACAATTGCGTATGATACACCAAAACGGAAGCATCGTGATAAATTAAAAGTATCATGCAATTTTATCCAAATGCAGTTTTCTATTAATTTTAAAATATATATAATCAGACAAAAGATTAATTATTTATGAGTGTCTATTCTTGATTATTTGAATAATCATCTAAAATTACACACACAAAATAGATAAATGAAATGTACGTTAGTTTGATATTCTTATTGTAATTATGTCGAATTTTTGCGCCAATCTAAAAGGACAGGAAGAGGCACAAAATGCATACTTGATTGCGAAATCTAATCAAAATGTACTTAGAAATAATTGCTTTTTATAATAATAATGATTATGATAATAATTGTTTTCTTGTTTGGGTCTGACAACTTTTAAGGTTGACCCTGAACCAATGTGTGCAGTTTATAATGTTTTCTTCAATAAGTAACGGCCCCATCAGCAACAAAATCTCAATAAAGTAACGTAAAGTCATTTATTTGATACGAGTAAATAACAGGCTGTAATTTCAAGACATAACTATGAATGCTGCACTTTTGAATATTCAATTGCATTTTTATTAAGGAATTTAATTGCAAGATTTTATATTAGAAAGTCCTTAAAAACGTGTAATTAAAACATGCTATACTTTGCACAAGATTAATCAAAAGCTTTCTCATTTATCCAATCATATTTTAACCTCTATTGAAGAGTGCTCACTAGCATATCCACAAAAAGAAAAAAAAACCTGCTTCAGAGAACTGTAAAATAAGCACAGAATTCTTGAACTAAATATTGATTTCTTAGAAATGTTTTATAGAGCTACAATTTTATCTAAGAAATATATCTTCTTTGATAAACTATTGGAAAAAATATCTGGAGATGGATTTCGAGGCTAAGACTTTTAAAATGTGATCCATTTCTTAATAATCGTAAGAAAATTAATCAAACGCTGAATTAAATTTATTTTGAAATTTGCTTTCATCTACATCAAGGTATATTATGATTCAATATTAATAATTTTCTGAATAGAAATAATTCTTAAAATTTTTTTATGAATTTGAATGAAATTATTCTATTCAGTTCATTAAAAAAATTTTAAAAGGGGTCACATCATTAAAAAGAATGACGCAGAATTCCCTGTTTTTACACAATATAAATCTGATAAGAGAAACAATATAATAATTTATTTTGTTACATTCATAGAATTTAGACTTCTTTAAAACTAAAACTCAGTTGCATCTGTTTACTTTATGAAAAATAATTAGAGGTAGAGATTAGCGTAAAAATTATAAATTTGCATTATAAAAATAATTTAACTCAGAATGAGAAATATATTTCATGCATTAACCATATATCGAAGGCAATTTTTCAAATATATCCTTTTCTAGTTCTTAGTGCTTCAATGCCATGTTTAATCACAAGTAAGCTAAAACTGCATTAAGAAAAAAAAATAATTCAATGGAACTTTGAAACAATATTTTGATCAAATAAGCTATATCAAAGAAATCCTACGGAAACCAAACACAGTTTAAACTTAAGTCCGCATAGAGCTATTATGGGACATACTATTGGGGAACTATTTCTGTTCCTCTTTTCTTGAACGAGCCCTTTCCTTTCTCGGGATTGTGGCATTTGCGCTCCAATTATCATTTCCTACCCCTAGTTTGTAGGTTTACTGGAATTTTATTACCTTTGGCAGGAAAATTTGGCGTGGAGCGCATATTCCACTCGTGTTTTTTTTTCGGTGCCGTACCCCTTCGTTAATGACCTTTTAGGCAGTGATAGATTACTTTATGATAAGATAAGAGTACTAGGTGGACTCCCCCCCCCCTTACCGTAAAAGCATTTAGCCCTCATAAATGAACTCCTTATCGTTAAATGGTTGAAATAGGGAAAATGAGAAAAAAATTCTTAACACTTTTCTCACATAATTTTACTTATCAAAATATTTCTGAGCAACTTTTTCCTTTAAATGTTGCCATTAAACAATTTTAAAATACGTGAAACACCTTCAAAAAATAAAAAAAGGAATTTATTTTATTTATTTACCTACTTTACCTCAAAATTCATAACATGAATACGTTGGTAGATTTTCTGTTAAGAAAGACTGTTTGTTAAAATTAGATTTTTGACGTAAGAATGTTACAATTTTCTTTTTTTTAAATACAGCATAGTCTTGCGAGGAATTTCATGTTTTAATTTGATTATTTGTGTTTAAATTAATTTCATTTAATTTTTCGTGTTTGATTTATTTCGCTGTACTATAAATTACAGTTTCCGAATTAAAAATTGTAATATATTTATATTACAGATATACTGCTAAATTCGTTTTTTGTAAATCGCGAGAAACAAAAATCACCAAAAAAATAACTACATATAAACAGCTGGTCCCAGATTTATAAAATTTGGTACATAAATAATTACTTCTTCACCAATAGATATTCAATAGTTAGAATCTTTTTCAAAATTGTTAATTTTTTAATTATTTAATCTTAATTTAAACTTAATCAATCGAAAAAGCCTATTGGCAAATGTTGTGTCACATTAAAATTTAAAAGATTAACTTTCCAAAGACAAAATTTCCGTTTTCGGGACAATTTCTCTTTAGATTTTCTAAAAAATTCAAAATTAAATTTAGAAAAAAAATTCTAACATTTCATTTTTATAGAAAATAATTCGAAATCAATTTTGGTGTTTTACCTTGACGTTCTGTCGTTACTTTTTTAACGTTCAGAAAAAATATCTACTAACAGTAGTAACAGTTTTAAATAGTAACTTCAGTTAAAATTTATAAGAACTTTTTAATGGCTTATTTAAATAACATGATGTACGAATATTTCACATGATATGCTATATTTGATGGAAATCAAGACATCATCATGATTTCAAAGATGAATGAATGAGTACTTTAATGGGATACTTTATATCAGATACTTTATATACATTGCAACTAATCCTAATTCGAAATAATATTTCTCTAAAACTATTTAAAAAATTTTTCTACAATTTCAAATGATGTCATAGTAACCGTTTCAAAACTTTTGTAAAGATTAAATTTGAAAAGAAAAAAAAATCTTACGTTTTAACGACTCATTCTGGAGAATTATGAAGTAATAGGAATCGTGAGCACGCAATGATTATAATCAAATGAACAATGGCTTGAAAATAGAAATAAAATGCTCAATGCAAATTAAATTTTCACTGCATTATTAAATTTAATCTCGGATTTATACCTGATTCTGTTCGTGATTAATGTACCTTATTCTATTCATTAATTACTTTACTATTTCTGCATTCAGTACGTCATTAATAAATCACTCAAATAAGCTGTAGATTTTTTTAACAAAATATAAATTAAACAAATAATATTTAAATATGAGGAACTTATTCTCAAATAGGTACTTCAGTTTCTTCAAGATCAGATTCTTTGAATTAGAAAAGCATTAAAAAAATTTGTATGAGGAATAAACCCAAAAATTTTAGTTGAAAACTAGTAAAATTAATTTTGAAAGTTGCTTAGTTGCTACAAACATGCTCTTGTTATCATTCCCAACAGCCTTAATTCCGATTTATATTCTGTTTCGCCTTGATTTCATTTAGGAATATGACAAGAACGAAATAATTTAATTTGGAACATTCGATTCATACACTTACACATTCTGTCATTCAGAACCTTAAAAAAAATGTACTTATCTGTTAACTCTGATATTTTCAAAAGATAGATTCTAAGACAGATTGTGTTGAAAAACTGAAAAGTGTTTTCTTGCCAAAAGTGGCATTTGATTTAAAAATGACTTTTAAACTGACAAATAACTTTTTATTCAAAACAGAAAAAATATATTAAGATAGAATTTTTTTTAAAAAACTATAATTTAAAAAAATAATGATTTATTATTTTTACAAACAATGAAAATAAAATTATTGCATTTATAACCTTAACCTTTCGAATTACTTGATTGTTGGATATAATCAATGTAAAGTTATACTTTATACTAAAAATTAAAAAAAAATCATTTAATATCTATCCTGGTTGTATTATAATAAAAAAGAATTAAATAACTTGGGAAACTTGTCACTAAAAGCTATAGACATATAATTTTAGAATAGCAAACCTTTATAATAATTGTTTATTAGTCAAATATTTATAATATAATCGAAATGAATTTTAAATAATGTGTGAAAACTAGGCGCTAAAAATTATAGATATATCAAATTTTTAGAATAATAATTAATAATAATTGTTATAGATATAAAAGTGCCAAAAATTGTTAATCTCATTGGTACTCATGTTTAATGTCATTTTAGTAGAGCTATATACTAGCAAATAATATATACTAGCAAATAATAAATAGATTTCAAGAATTCTTTTGCCTTTTTCTTTCAATACATTAGTTAGTAAAGAAACCTACTTTTGTTTATTTCAACTCACCTTTTTGTAAAATATTCTTAAAAAAAAATATTTCAACTCATGTTGATTCTATTTACATAATTAATACTGCTTTTATATAGAGAAATGTCTTACGTTGTCGGATAGATAATAATATTTTACAAATAAAGAAAATAGATGTCTAAAGAGACCATTTTTACCTACAAAATCTTGTATCTTAGATAGAATAGGGAATTGAATTTTTAGATACGAAAAGACGTAAGTTTTAACTTCAAACTCAGGTTTTAATGATACAACTATATAAATTAACAACAAAAAAATCTAATGTAATGAGTCAGTAAATGGATTGATTATTTCTTTCCACCCAATTATCATTTTTTAAAGATTTTGTTTCTTTTGTAATGGTATATATTAATTAAGAAATAATTTAGTTTGAATTTGCTTAATTTAATAGGAGTATTTTCAAAATAGCAGAACTAAGGAAGATTTGTCATATTTGAATCCCCTAAATAGTTTTTAATGAAAATTGATTGTAAAATAATTTTGATAAAGGAAAAACAGTAATTTTTTGTAGTTTATTTGCCTTTAAAAATGGAATAAACTTTCTGAGAGATACTACTACTATTTAGTATACTATTCTTTAATATAGAATAAAACATAGCCTATTAAAATTGTCTAATCGATTCAGATAAAGAAAATGATTCCACAAACTACACCACTAAATTTTTAAAGCTCAATAAGGGAAATAGGTATCAGTATAGAGAATCTGAACTCAAGTTTGATATTTTATGAACTGTAGCATTTCCTTTTTTATTCGTTTGTTCCTGAAAATATAAAAGCACACAGCCCTGATTTTTCTATTATTTGGAGAAGAAAAGACAAAAGAAAAAAAAGTAATAATTAATATTTTTTTATTAATTACTACTTTTTTTGTTTTAGTCTTTTCTAATTTCAAATAATGATAATGTTTATAACTGGTTCTTGAGAACTACAATAGACCTCTTCACATTCAGGAAATGATTTTAATTCCAATTTAAGCTCTTTTTAGTGGAACCCTCCACCTCCCCTCCAAAAAAACAACTTAGTTTTATCTATAAATAAAATTTTATTATAATAAATACTAAACTATGGTCAGTAAAATGTTCTCTCGAAGGATATGTTTTGTTGCTTAACTTCAAGCGATTTAAATTACATTCTTACTTTGCTAAAACATATATATTTGTTAATTTTCATTACATTTTTTAAAAATTGAATAGTATTCTATTAATTAAAGTGTTTAAAAATTTGTTCCAAATTAACGCTTCCAATACCTATGCAGAATTACTTAATAATACTTCGGCATATGCGATTGAGTTCATGGGACACGAGGACCGGTTTTTTTAAATGAATCAGCGAAGATTTATCAAACATTCTTAGACAAAGTTAATTCATTACTTATTTCAGTTATAATCCCAATAAAATTAAATGAATATATCGTTCCTATACAATCAATTTTTGTAGAAAATTAGACTAACTCAATAACTTCTAAAAACGACAGTTCTAACATGCGGACAAAAAACTGCCAATGGCGATGAATTGTCTTCATTTTTCCAAACTTTAAATTTTTTTCTAATCAGTGTTTCTATCTAGATCAAAGCAACATTTGTCTCACCAAACAACAATTATCAGAAAGAAAAAAAAAAATTTGCATTAGAAATGGCCTATTGGTTTGATTTTAGACGTCGATCTTATATTCTGTATGAATGCCACTTATTAAAGTTGAAGTATTCTCAACCTTGTCTATTTTAAAATGTTGAGCACTGGACCACCCGTCCTTAATCTAACAAAAAGGTAACCTGAAAAATATAGGCAAATGTAAATTTTTTTCATCACATATATGACACTTTATTCTCACTATTTCTCTCCACTTGTTTCTACAGTTTTTAATAGCTATACCACAAAGCCCATTAAAATGTTTGGAACTGAAAACGACATTGTATTTTTCTAAAACTTGAAAAAAGCATTACGATTGCTTACAAAATAAATCGTCATCATAACCAAAAGTTTCTTTTCTTTTTAAAGACCTTGTGTAACTGTCGAACAATGAAAGTAAACAATGTTATGCGCGATTCTTAATTTTTTTGAAGTCATAATGATTGGATAATGTACAAGTTGCATTCCGAAATCAACACATTTGTGACCATTATTTCGAAATTTAAAACTAAGCATATCTCTCAAAATTTTCTGAATAGCAATGTAAAATTTTGTACGTATAGATAAAAATAAGTGAAAAATTGTACTAATTAATACTTGAAATTATGATGGATATATAAAAATTAATTTTCGTACAATTGCCTACCTTATTTAAAGAAATTTTGTAATTCGAAATGTTTAGATGCAATATTTTTTAAAAAAATTTTCTTAGGGCAACCTTTTGATGCTTTATTAGAAGTAGAAAAGGTGACTTTAAAAACCATGCTAACATAACTGCAAAATTATTTTTATCTTAATGCCTAATATTTAAATATATATTATTGTAATTTCTCAATCTATATAAATCTATAGTTTTGGCAAAAAAATTTAGGGGCGAAAAAAGAACGAATAAAATGTAAAGTAATATATTTTATTTTTAGCTTTCTTTCATCTATAGATTTAAGACAAACTGAAAATTAGTAATACATCGTTGACAGCACTTTTAAGAAAATAGGCAGAAATTTGTTACTACATTACCTGCGAATAAAACTTTAGATCATGATACTGAATCTGAGAATTAAACGTTTTAATGAAGAACTATAGATGCATTTACATGTCGATTGATGGTACATTGGATTGTGTATAATTGTCTGACGGTAAATTAGCTAGAAAATGTGGTAACATATTTCAAATTTGAAGGAATATCAGTAATTATCAACATTTTCTTATAGAAATGTTTTTTCTTTCTGAAAATTAACCAGCATTTATTTTCTGAATTATTAATATGATTCCTATCTTATTTCAGACAAAACGCTTAATATTTTGTAAAAAACAGCTTGTTTGAAAAATTTTAACATAAAAAATACATTAGCTCATTTGAAGTAAAAACTTAGAGAGTATGTATACATACAAGAATACATAAATACAAATTGAAAGAACTAAGCATTACTGATATCCACTTAAATTTCACTTTAAAGCAGTTTCTAAGTATTTTTTTTTTCATTTTGTTAAAAAAAGTTAAACCGTAAGAGATATAGAGATTAAAATCCCCATAAAAATAAAAATTAAACTTCACTTTATTAGAGGAATTTGTATAACGCACATCAAAATTATTAATGCCTTCTGTGCGAGAAAATTATAATCTTGTTCCTTTATCATAAATTTTTAAAATGAAATATCTCACATTTCCTTTATTACTTTAAACTCTCGTCTAAAACGCAATTAAGGGTGGACAGTCGTTTTCCCACGAGAGCTTCGTCTCGTTTTCAAGGACATGGAGTATCATTATTACTCTGAACTGTAATTACCATTTGGCGTTCGTTGTAAAATCGCCAAATCTTTCATGCAAAGATAACGGTTATAATGTGACAATCATGAGCGTGAATGATATCTTTTAATGACATGGGGGGGTAAACTAGTGGAGCGCAAATGCCACTCAACCCCTTTCTCACCCCTCGTTTTTTCCTAACGCCAATTCATTACAATGACCTATGCCTAAAGGAATCTCCGGACCCTCAGATCCTGCGACATTCTTAAATGGTCGTAAAGAATTCATTGTGCTGACTCCCCTCCGAGTCATAAAGAGGGCAACACTTGAGGGGGTGTGCACGGCGTTAAAATGCGGGCAAAACAGTTTTGGAACAGTATACCCCCTACGTCATTTTCCGTGTAAAACGAACGGACGTTCTTCCTTACCCTACGTCGAAATACGTGCAGCGCCCTTTTTAGATATCTTGGTGCTACGTCGATATACGTGTGGAACCCTTAAAGGGTTAAAGCCCTCCATATATTAACTTCAGTAGTTTTGAAGAATCACGTATTTGAAATCGAATGTCATGAAAAATTGATTCAATCTGTAACTAAAGTTTTGCCAAATAATATAAAGGGCAGATTTAATTTAAGTATGCATTTATAATTTTAACGCAATTTATAGATAAAATTATTGCAATTCATGAAATTTGAACATAAAATTTCTGAAATTAAAAATAGCAATTCTGAAATGTGCATGAATATTAACTATTTATGCACAGTATTGAAATATTGCAAAGAAGAAGCTGCCAATTCTGAAATTATGAGAAAACATAGATAAGAAAATCTTCTCATTATTATAAATTCACCGAAAACATAACCAATATCCTAAAAAAAGTACTTAAGTTTCTAAATATAGATATCATTTCCAGTTTTCCTACCAGCGTTTAGGTATATAATGAAAAATGAATTACAAAACCTAAAATTTGAATATTAAACAAATGTAATATAAAAGACGATTATAGAATACAAATTACTAATTTTATTTAATTTATAAATAAAATATTTTAAGATTGATTATTTGGAATGAAATAAAAACTTTAAATTATGAAAAGGTGTAAAGAAAAATGTAATACATTAGTCAATCATAAGATATAAAATGGTTCCATGAAATATTTTACCTTGTCATACAGTCTCTTTAATATTATCAATTTTTTGAGTATAGTAAGTGTTATTACCATTCTACCGAAATGCAAAACGAAA
>JAPMOQ010060701.1:0-20721 GCA_026543055.1 Argiope trifasciata
ATGTGAGCGAGAACTTCCTAAATGCTGTTAGAAATCTGACGAATCATAAACAACGTCCTTGAAGGAATTAGTTTTTAAATACCCGTTTATCTATAATGCGATTCACTTTTCCCTCATATTTCAGAGCTTACTTATATTTTTCAAGGCTTTGAAGTTGTTAAATAATGACCTGTATAATTTAACACGATAATGTAAATGCCACTGAAATTACTATATTTTTTTAAGGAACACGTATTGTCTACAACACAAATAACTGCATTGAATTACGCTTTCATTTCTCATTCAATGAAGGTATGTAGACTTGCATTGCTATTTAATCTCCAATAAAGATTGAACTGTATGTGAATAACTTTGAAAATTTTGAGAATTCTTATATAACAGAGACAATGTTTTTTTCTTTATATACGAATCTAATATCTTTTTATTCTAATATCTCTTTTATGGCATAAGAATACTAAAATAAAATTTAATTCTTATTTTGTTATTATTCAGATTAGAATTTGTTTGTCATTGGGATTGGAAATTTTCAACACAAAAGGGAAAAGTGAAAATTTTGTACAAGGATTTCATGTAAGTATTTTTTTTCTTTGTTCAAATCATGTATTGAATTAGTTCAAATATATATTTAAAAAAAACTCAACTTACATGTATAATTTATTCCCATAAATATATTTTAAATCGATTCAAAGTAGATTGAACGTTTTATTAATTTTTTTGCCGTTCAAAATTTGTCTGTTTAGTGAAACCGCAATTGTAAGAATTTATCGTAGTTCTTACTTTTAAATATACTTTTCAGAATTTCGGTGTTTTTAAAACTTTTACTTATTATAAATATAGGATTTCTTCCAAAAATATTCTACTGAATTGTTTTAAAATGTTATCATAGAATGGATTTGCAATATATTGCCATTGTGATTTTATAAATACTTGAAAAACAAAAAAATAGGTATAAACATGGAACTTTATGCATTTTTATCTTCTGAAATTTTATAAACTTTGAATATATAAAACAAAAATAATTCAGTTCCATATAAATTAAAGAATAAAATATTTCTTTGTACTAATTTTGAATGACAATGTTGGGTGTTTTTTAAAACATTTCGTGATTCAAATAAATTTTGCTTTTTATTTTTTAATTTTTTCAAAAGAACTATAATTCTTTTAAAACGCAAATGCATTTTGTTTCCATTGATATTTTTTGAGATTTTTAGAAGGAGTTGTTAAAACAACTCACCAACTCTTATACAGTTATATGTAAGCTCGTCTATATGTTTTCATGTACTTGAAAATAAAAAGGAATGTACGGAAAAATTGATATACTTGAATGTAATGTAAGGATGAATTGATATAATTGAATCGATTCTAAAGGCAAAAAGGAAAAACATTCATAAATGAAAATTTTACATAAAAAGTAATAAATCCAGTGAAAACGTTGTATTCCAGCAATCCTACTTTATTATAATATTGATATATATATACAAACTACAAATTATATTGTTTTTTCTATATGTGATTTATCCCTGTGATTTATCTGCCAGATGTGTGAATGATCCCCCTCCTCCATGTATAAAGGAGTTGTGCAAGTATGCATGTGTGCTATCTGCGAATGAGCTAGAAGTCAGACTTCAGCATTCGGGAGCTCAGGGTCCCCTTGCCCTCAGATGCTACTGAGCAAAAGCTTGGCTTAAAACAGTCACAAGGCCACAAAAAAACCGTGTCCCAAATTTGTATTCAACTACCGTTTTACATTTTATAGATGTAGTGTACTTTTTTGCTAGAAGCTAGATAGGTAAGCTATCTTTAGTTGTCCAAAATTTAATGAAAATATAAAAATTTTATTTCAAAGAAACATTCTAAATCTCAGCCATCTATCTCAAAGAAGTTTGAGCTACGATTTTCACAGCAATTTGTTCTCGAGACTAATTCCAAAAACGTGTTTTTTGGATGCAGACAGACCAAAACATTGAAGTTAATCAACATCTCGAAGTTAATCAAGGTCGAATTTTTTGATAAATGAGAAAATAAAAATTGGCTACATGACTGGTATTATAAACTAAATGTTTGTTAATTTTGCATAATATCCTTTTAAATTAGTTTTTCGATTTATCTGCTGAAAAACTTCACTCACATTTCTGAATGACCAATCAATCACATGAACTAATATCCCATTTAAAAGTGGCCATCACTGTCCCATGAACGAAATCCTACAACATAATGCATTTCCGAGAGTCGGAAATGGCACAATACCAAGTCAATTCATTGTAGTCGACAGGAAAGTACGGGCCAGCTTTGTTATCCATTGATATCTCATCATCATTGATAGATAGATCTATACATAAAAATATGTCTACGATATATCTATATCTATGATAGATCTATCTATCATCTCTTCATATATAATTTTCCGAAAAGCTAAATGTTATCGGTAGAAAAATTATTGATATAAATTGAATGACCAAGAATATGTATTTCATATTCTTTTACAGTTTCATTGATGATAATTTTACAAATTTGGTTCCCCAAATATAGATGTAATACCTTTAAATCAACTTTTAGAAGCGATATTATTATGTGGATGTGGAAAATGTACTAGAGAGTAGTCTCGAGTTTTTATTATTATAAACTAAAATTAAATTTTTATTGCATGAATTTATTCAGAATAATTCGCTTCATAACTCAAGTTTATTTTTGTTTTTTAGAAAAAGACATCCAAAGATTTAATATTACAGAAATAAAAGAATATGAATGTTTTCAATGTCATTAGAGATACTCTAAATTCTGGAGGTAAGTATTACTTTCAATATAAACTCAAAATGTTTTGAGGTTTTAATGACTTTCACGTACATTTATTTCACAAAATATCTAAAGGAAATCGTAATATTGATACAATTACAAAATAACGCTACAAGTCAAAAGATGTTTTTCTGTATACTTGTGGACAGACCAAAATGTATGATCTACTAAAGCTATCAAAATTATTATTTATTTGGTAGAAAATGCGGTATTCATTTGAAAATGTTAGAAAAAGAAAAACTGATAATGCAGTTGTCAAAATCTTGATTAGATCTTGTTAGACGTAGCAGTATTAAAATCCATGTGGTAATAACAGCAACTATAATAATAAATATTTGTATTTCATGATGTCAAAATTTTGAGAAAAGAACAAAAACTTTGGTAGAACATTAAAAATTTGGAACACTAACTGTAGATAGGAATCCGATAATTTTACTGAAAACAGCAACGAATTCAATAGGAATAATAAAAAATTAAAGCAATCAACTGAAATTACTACAATATTCAGTATGTTATTAAGGTAATATTTCATATTAGGGTGGTTATGAGTAAATTTGATTATAATTAAATCACAAACGAAGGTAAAAATGAAATTGTTCCATAATTTAATGAAATGCTTCATAAGAAATATTATTCTTAAATAATTTAGCAATTATTTATAAATTTAAACAAAAGTTCTGATGAAAATTATTAGCAAATGTAAGCTTTATCTTTTATTACTTATATTTGTTTACGACTATTTTGAAAAATATATTTTTGATATAAACAGATAATAAAGAAACTAATAGTAATGTAAAATAAACATAAAAATAATGTAAAAAAAAGATGAATTTAATCAGAAGTGATGACAATGCAGTTTAAAGAGAAAGAAAATTCCCTTTCAATCTTAGTTTATCTGATAATATTTTATTAATTTTGAAAATACTGATCTGTTATCGAATATTTGAATTTTCATGAATATTTTTCTACAATCACTTCATTTTCTTTTCATAAAAATTAGTAATTTAATTCAATAAGTTTTAATCTCGAGCCCATCACAACAGTTAAAACTGAAGAGCAGTGATTGAAACATACTTTCCTCAAACTGTTAGAAATACATGGAAAGAAAGATTACAGTAAAAAATCGGTGTACGGTTTTGAGAAGAGAAATGTATTGCATAAGATTTCTGTCTACATCACTTCTTAATTTTTCTGATTTCGCTGAAGTTATTGATTATCAAACACCGGATTATCTTATATTTGAGAACAAGAATATTTAAATAAAAGACGTTCTTGTTATTTTTGTTGCTGAACATCTATAACATTTTTGACATCGATAAAATATCAATTTATGTTAATTTTCAAAAATTTAACGTAAATAAAACTTTTTTTCACATAAATCTATAAATAAATAATCAAATTTGTGAAAAATCCCACATTTGTAATTTGAAAGAATTTCCAGAAATTTTATGCCGAGAAAATGAAAAACTTTCAATATCTTGAATCCTAGTGATATGAACATCGCTCATAAAAGTCAGATGATATTTCAACTTATATGTGGTGATATATAAGAATATTAGACTATTTTTATAAACCGAAACACGAGAAGAGGGATTTATGACAATACAACATGTAAAATAAAAGGCTGGATTATGTAAAAGAAATAAGAAATCAAACAATTTGAATTAATTTATTATTTAGTAGAGTGTTTTATCATCTAAAACTTCAAAATTAAATAACAGCGCTTGGACAGGGAAAAGTCCAAATTGTCGAGAATTGAGGTCCGAACTCTGGGATCCTTTCTCATTCTTGTTCCATATTAGTTTATAACTTGTATGAGGCATAATGTTTTCCTGTCGTACTATAATATAGAAACTTTCTTCGGCTTGCCATTAGCTATTTTTTTGTTAACAACAAAAAATCGTTGTTTTCTTTATCTCTACATATTTATTTCTACATTTTCCTTGACTTTTAAGCATTGTATTTTAAAAGACTGGAACCAAACGGTAAAAAATTTCCAAAACTGAGTAGAGAGGAAAATAGAGGAAATGTATGCAAAAGAATACTATAATAGTTTAGTTATAATCATGACACAAATTGGTTACTAACTGTAAACATACAGCATGCCATTTTGTGTAATTTATACAAGGAAATTTTTTTAATTTCTGTTTTTTGACAGATATTCCTTAATTTTCTCCCTTTTTTTTATCGAACATTCCAAACTATTACCTACTTTGAATGTTAAATAAACCATTATACTTATCTCTAATTTCTTCATCTACAATTCTTTGAACATAACAAATCATATTATGAATTTTAAAAAATGGAAATTGGAATGTCGCTGATTTTCTTACACTGTTAATCCTGAAAACAAAGTATAATTTGCTACAAAAGAAGGAAAAATGAGAAAAAACATATTTCAAGTCGAAGTTCAATTAATATAGCGAATAAGGAAATACGGCCAGGTAAATCTTAGTTTGTAACTTGCAATAACAAAACGATGATTTGGAATTGTCAACAGCTATCTTTGAACAAACAATTGTTTCTTCTTAATATTGTCAGCACGAAAGGTCGAAATAACATTTCTGCGGAAAATTTTAATTGACTTGAGAAATACAACTGTTTGAAAACTTTAATTCTTGATAGTCAGGAGCTTTTGAAACATTCTTTATTCCATTGATATTGCTAAATAATTTTAAGTATTATGAGTATTATAAACTCTTTCAGCAATTTTATTTTGGCTTTATAATTCAAATATTTATATGATACCTCAAGTGATTCTTTTAATAAACGTTAGTAAGCTATTCATAAAATCTTTATCTTGCGAAATTTAAAATAACAATCAATTTTTGCTCATCAATTTATATTTCGTTTATATTAATATACAGGATGGTTATAATTAAAGTTCCACTATGAAATGGTTATGAAAGGAAAACTACTTTACCCAATATTATCAAACTTGGTAATAGTTTAAAGGAGGCCGTGGGAATTTATTTTCACTTTTCTTCTCACCACCTTGAGAAAAATGGAGCTGTATGCTATATTGCTAGGCAAAAAGCAACATAAGCATGAATTTCACGCATGAAGTATGGATTTCAAACGTATTTAATCATTTCTGAAACGCGTTACAAATCAAATTCAATGTATGTTATCTCAAACGCATTATTTATGGTGATTCGCTTGACAATATGACAGAACTAAAAATTGCGATACATCTACATGTGCGTAACATTTCTTCTGATATGTTAAGAACTTTTGTTCAGAATACATTAACGCATGCCGCACCGAACATGCTTTGTCACATTTTGTCCAATTTTTTTTTTACAGTATTGCATACCACACCATTCCACCTGATGGAGAGCTTTCGAACTTTTTTTGACGGGAAACAAATTTCCATGACCTCCTGTAAATTATTATCTTAATAACATTTAGTACAGTTGTTTCGCTTTTATGATCATTCCAAAGTGGAATTTCAATTATAACCACTCTGTACTTTGAAATATTTTCCCGGAAATCCTGCTCTTCAAGTACTTCATTATTGCCATCTTTTATCTTCTATATATTACTTCAGTGTCATTTTTGCATGATCATTTTGCATCTTAAGAACAAAAGATAGCTTTGAATACTGAGTAAGAAAATTAATCAAACTTAGTGATCAAATTTGGTAAGAAATTTAAAGACGGCTGATATTAAATGTATGAAAGTTTGTATCTTTATTTGAGGTCACAATTGCAAATAATTTTTGAAAATGACATGTATGCAGGATTTTCTCTAATTAATTTTGTTAGCAATCATTTAAACAATGAAACTGCTATCAAGGAGCATAATAATTTACTTTTTCCTTATTTTCATTGAAATGAAATATTTATTGTCCTTTTAGCCCTTTCAACGTCCTTGCAATCTATTCGGCTTTAACTGAAGTGCATGATTCAGTTGAAAATATCTATTTTCTTCAGTGCATGTCGTTATAAATAAACTTTCCATTTAAATAAAGGTGTATGTTCTATATAAGTTAGTATGATTCCCAACATCTTCCCGGAAATTTTACACTTCAGGCTTTTATTATTGTTATTTTTATCAAGCATCTATATAAATCTTGTAATCTATTCAGCAATCTTGCAATATATTCAAAAATCTTGTATTCTATTCAGATTTAATCGAAGTGTATGATCCAACCAAAACGATCCCTTTTCATCAGTGCATGATCTTTATAAAGAACTTTTCCATTTAAAGAAAGGTGAATGCTCTATATCAATTAGTACGATTCCCTACAACTTCAAGGAAATTTTATTCTTCAAGCATCTTATTATTGTTATTTTTATCAAGTATATATATAAATCTATATCAATAACATTTAAACATTTCATTAATATTCTCGGAATCCTTCAGAATTATTACAAAAAAATGTTTCGGAATCATTATTCTATCAAACCGTTATTATCCATCGTTGATGAGGGACAACAGCAGGACGCTATATAAAGATACTGCACAAATATTGCTTAAGTTCTCTGATGTTGTTGATGATTTAATGAATATTAATGCTCCGATAGATTCCATTCCGCGTCGGTCAATTGCGAAAAGAGACAGATGTCACCCCAAAGTCATTTCAAAGCATTAATTAATATATTTATTATACAATTTATCCAATAAGCAGAAATATTAGAATAGGAATATTTTGATTAAGGCGAAAATTTATAAATATAAAAGGATGGAAATCTGTGGTGCTATTTTTTTCTCTTCAGCTGTTTAATACAAAGCATTTGATTGAAGTTGAAGGATATGAACGAGATACATCTATTTTTGTTGATGTAGTTGATTAGATTATGTATTTTTTGCTTAGAGATAAACTGGCTATTCTTTTTCAGTATTTTTATTTCAACTTTAAGGCTGGTTTCTTCATTAAATAAGACACTGTGAACTCCGAAGCACAATGACATTCCAAAAAAATTCCACCCACCTATACTGATGAATAAAATTATTGTTCTAATTTATATAATCATTTTAGAGTTATTTAATCTACCCTATTATGAAGCAAATGCAATAAATACTGTACCAAATATTCCTAGAATAGTACCACTGTTTATTATTGATGATATTCCTTCTTTCAGTATAAGAAGGTAGGAAATTATTTAAGTCTAGCAAAATGTCACTGCTTTAAACATTTTTTTAATGTTTAATACTTAGTATCAATATTTTTCTTTTATAAATGATTCTTTTAAAATAAAATCCTCGAGTCATATCAATCAAAACTTTTAATGTCCGGAATGATCACTAAAATAGAGCCATGAGATGTCGACTATAAAACTGCGAAAACTAATTATTTCTTCTTCATTGAATAATGTACACAAATGAATGTATTATGGTCATTTGAATTTATCATTTGTTTTTTTTAATACTTATTTTAGAATAATATGCACTTTTTCTTGTAATAACAGATCCACTTGTCCGGACATGGTTTTTGGTGGAGAGCAACTATTTACCCTTTGTGAGCAGTATTGTGTATGTACTGTTTGTCAAAAAAGTGGGACCTGCTCTTATGAAAAACAGGAAACCCTTTGAACTTCGTAAACTCATGATTGTATATAACTTCTTCGTTGTCTTTGCATATGCAGCATCACTTTTATTTGTAAGTTCTTCATAAATATTTAAAGGTTTTTGATTCCATTTTTTAAAAAAATTTGATTTTCGTTTGCGTGTTATAAGGAATTGAGACATTAGAAAGAGAGTAAATAATACAAACAGAAAAAAGGAAAATTGCGATTGTACGAAGGAAATAATTTGCGAATTATTTTCTTAAAAATGCTTTAACCCACTAACTGTCAGACATATGCTCCATACATGCATTAAGTTATCACATTTTAAATATGAATTCGAAGTAAATCACCATATTTCAATTAAAAAATTGAATAAAATCGAAAAATAATTTAAGTATTTAATGGATACGTTGTTGATAATTGAAGAGAAAATAGATAAGGAGTTGATTTTAGCCATAAAAATGGAGATAGTCAGTAAAATAATAAATAAGTATAGACCAGATAGGGCCACTTGTTATGTGATATTTTACCGATATTATATGATTATAATTACTTATTACTGTGTGTAATGTTCAATATCAAAAATATTGTACAAATAGTTTATACTACTGAATATACTGTGCAGAATACAAATGTTACCTTTTTGTTCATGAAAGGTTTTCAAAGAACCTTGATTAATTGATACAAAATTTTCAAAAAATTATAAAAGTGACATCCGATGTAATAAAAAAAGCACTATTAAATATTGCATATGGAAATTATGTAATCTCATAACTAGAGATACCATGGGTGAGTTTTCTACAGGATATGTCAAAGAAATGTTCTATGAAATCTTATGTATATCATCAACACACTCTAAGCAGAGAAGTCAATTTGAGTAACTTCCTGTATCAATTTCCCATACACTAATTCATTTTCAATCAGAATTCTTTCGAAACTTCAGTGTCATATAGTTTATTTGTATCTCTGTTAGGCTCTCAGAATAGAGAATATAAATTTACAAAGCTTAACTTTCAATAACTGAACAATTTTTATCAAGCAAATTAAGCATGAGTTTGCCGTAAATAATATTTATGTCTGAATGCGAAGTGTAAAATTCTAAAATAAAATATTTAACTTTCCCATTTCGTTCAACTTTTTTTCTGCTAATATCAAAGATTGACAACCACAATTTTTAAATTAAAATAACAATAATATATACTTTTAATATTTAATTTTGACCAGAAATTAATAATTCTTAGTTAGTAGTTTTAAAAGCTCAGTGTTAAAAATTTTAACTAGAAAAATTAATAATTTTGATAACAAGAATTTTTGAATTTCGTTTAGTGCCAATTTCTAATCAATTAATTTAAATACTTATACAGTATACAATATATTAAAAAGAGCATTCATGAAATAATCTTTCAAATACGCAATTCTTATTTAATTTTCTCAACTTTTTTAAATGATATTTTTTAGTTTCTTATTCGACATATTCCTATATTGTAACATAGTCCTGAAGTGAATTAAATATTTTTAAAAAATATGCTCAATTAGGATAACAAGGAACATGGGTTATTGATTATACCAGAGGTTCCCAACCTTTTTTGAACTGGCGCCCCCTTATCTAATGAATATTTCAATATCGCCCCCCTCCCACTGCAGATAAATAAGAGCGTACATAATGCATGGTGAAAACAAGAATTAAAAAAAAATTCTAATAGATAGAATATTGTTGGAATTGAAACGCTACTGAATTTCTTCTTTATTTAAAAAGAGAGGAATAAAAATTTTAGCTTACCTGTCATAAGGACAGGCAGGGATTTTGATAATACGAATTAATTCATAATAAACTATTGCTTTCTAAATAAACAAATTGACAGTTTCAGAGAACAATCAAAACGCATATTTAATTATATTAAAACGTATTTTATTAAAATTTAAAGACATCAAATTTCTAACTTAACTAATGAGAAGGCCGAATTTGATGCATTTTAAGGAACTTGTTAATATCAGACTCGATTTCACTTAAAAACAATCTTAAATGGCCGCATTCAGTAATATGGAGGCGATTTCTCTTTTTTCTTTACCAATGTTGCCTCAGCACTCAATCCACATTCTGCGAAATATGAAGAGGGGATTGCTATCAGAAGTCGTTGAAAAATCGATCCTAATACTGAAAAAAGTTGAGAAATCGACTTCTGCAGCCAAAATTCCTGAATTTATTTTTTAGATCCTCATTTGTCGTCAGTTCTATTAGTTCTTCTGAGGTGATCCTGCTGTGTTGACATTGGAAAAAGGATCCAAAACCCAGTCTGGTCTGTACATGCTTAAAATGTCCTGGAATCGCTCTTTGAAGTTATTGTACACTATGTTTGGTTAATCTTCTAATGTCCCTTCGTGCCATATCAACGCCCCCTCATTTTTCTCTGGGACATTTACCGTCCCCCTGAAAGCTTCAAACGCCCACAAGGGGGTGTTAACACCCACGTTGGGAACCTATGGATTATACAAACGTAAAGTATTCACTAATCGATATTATTATTATCATTATTTTTTTTACTTCAAATTAGCCATAATAGATTTGAATCTTGGAAAAGAATTAATGTTATAGTAAATAAAAATTAAAAGAAAAAAAGGGGAAAAAAACTGAATTATATATATTACTATTTCATTAAAATGTACAACAAAAGTTCAGTTTATTATATTTTAAATACTTTTGAAATTAATTATCTCGTTTATAATAAGAAAATTGAATTTATAAGACTTTGGTCAAGGTTTCCTAGCTTGTAAATCTCAAAAAATGCATCAGTTTTCTATAACTATTTTAACACTAAGATTTATGTTATTTATCTTTGAAATTTTATTTTAGAGTTTCATATTCTAATTAGGCACGAACAGTATTTTGTACTTCTTACTGTTTTTATTTTAATACGCATGTATCACATTTTGTTCCAGCTACTTTCTCTTCCATTTTGGAC
Organism: Argiope trifasciata; assembly: GCA_026543055.1. Taxonomy (NCBI): domain Eukaryota; kingdom Metazoa; phylum Arthropoda; class Arachnida; order Araneae; family Araneidae; genus Argiope; species Argiope trifasciata. Next base: position 11,267 of record JAPMOQ010060701.1, read on the forward strand.
TACAGCTCTCAAGAAGATCTGTGAACCTGCAGTAATTACAAAAGATAACTGGACATATTGGGTAAGAGAAATATTAAAAGATAATATATAACACAGTGAAATAGATTTTTATTCATGTGGACAATTTTCACAGTAAATGCATCAGAATTCTACTTGGGGGAGTATAGATAAATTCGAATGAATTAAATATTTTTCAAAACTTTTTTACTGCTGGTTTTAAAACTTTTATTGCATTAAACTCTCTTTAAAAATTATGCAAACTCTCTTATTAAACTTTATACAAGGATTTGCATTTCGGTCATTATCATTTCTTATATATTTGGATTTCGGTCATTATCATTTCTTATATATTTCTTCTTTTAATTTCTGATAATTGATTTATTAAGTAATTTAGGTATTACAGAGAACTGCTTTCAAATTTTTGTTTTGTTATAAAATAAGCTTTTGTTATAAAACGTAAGTTTTATAAGTTAAATTTGAGTTATAAAATTCAGTTTAAAAAATAACCTATTAAACTATGTTTTTCTTGTCTATCTTAATACACATTTATGCACCTGTTATTCAAAAATTAAAAAAGCGCAGTGTAAAATTTAAAAAATAATAATCAAAGGAAGACCAGGAAATTTAGGTAAAGAATACATTTCCATTTAAGCATTTACTTTTCATTTTACCAGAGTAATAGCGGTAAGAAAGGCGAGAAAGGAATGATTTAAAAAATGATCACTCAACTAAATTTCTGAAAAGAAAAGACGTATTATCTGGGCTGCAAAGGCATTAGGTAACTGCCTAGGATAAATACTTGTTTCTGATTATTAAACCCCTTAAATATAGCAACGAAGGCAGTAATATTGTGAAATTGATATCATTCTTTTATGACATATATGATCTTCGAGATTTTTAATGCTTATAAGTTTCATTCAAGGAAATAAAAAAAAACTGAACAGCAGGATTTCTTTTTCAACCAACAAAGAATACTAAATAAATTTCTTTTTCTTAATGACATGTGTGATAAAAGAATGTGATGCCTTACGTTTCTTTTTAATAGATTTCAAAATAAGGTATGCAGTACTTAAAGTTTTGAAATTTTGTTCAGATTACAATTAAGGTTCATCTTCAGGATCAAGAAATGACAAAACACTTTCAATATGTGCTCAATTACGAATACTACTTCACATTCCTAAGATTAATAGTTTTAAATTTTTAGTAACGATTAAAGTTAAAAATTAAAAAAAAATTTAAATGCTTTTGAAATTACAGAAAGAGTCACAAAAATAATCGTGAAACTTTAATGCAAAACATATTTAGTGACAAAAGAAAAAAAAATCTTGTTCTCAGAAAAAAAATTATTATTTTTTATACTATAAGTGCCGATTGCGGTATGCATAATGAATCCTTAATTTGAATTGTTTTATATGATTTAATTTTCATCAAATGTGTATGGATTAATTCCCTTTTTTGATGGTTTTAGCAATTCTGTAGAATAATTTATAAAATTTTGCATTGAAAGAAAAATGCAATCTTAAATTACATTTGTATAACATTGACTAAAATTGTATAAATCGTCAAAAATGTAAGAGCGAAAAGGTTTCGGATGGAATTTTTAAAAAATAGTCAGTTGTATGAAAATGCTCTTTCAAAAATTTATTTCATTTCATTTAATATTTTAGCAATTTTTAATATTTAAATTTTTTATGCAATGAATTCTTCAGATGAAAAAAAAAACACCTCACAACTTATAATTAAGAAAAACGTGGCTCAGTTTATTTTATGCTTTTTCTGACAAAAAGAGCAAGGAAGAAAAAAAAAAGATTTTTAAGCAATCTAAATTGTTATTAAATGTGCTTTTATTCTAGGTAGCGAACGTAGCTTGGGTTATATATGCATTAAAATATCTGGAATTTGCTGATACGGTGAGTTAAATATTTAAAATTAATCATTTAAAAAATTAAAGTGATTTATTTTAAATTGATTTTAATTTAATGATTTAAATTTAATATTTTAAAGGGATTTTTTTATATTTTAAAACATGTTGCACCACGTAAGTGAGAGATCACCGTAAAATCTGAACAATAAGTTCAGTTATTTAAAACTTTTTAGTTGACGTTTTAAATTGACCATTTGGTTATGATTCCTTAGTGAGTTACTTTATATAGAAATGATGTTATGACATTGCAAAGAAATTCTGATTATGTGTTGAGTATTTTTATGTACAAAACTGTAATATACGTGGCGTAGTAATCGCTCTTATTACTTATTATTGAATGGCAAAATCAAATAAAAACAAAGCGCTATATTATAATTTCAAACTGTTTATTGATCGCTGTTAAGGCTACACTTATTCAACAATTCTATTTAATGGAACTGCAAAATATATTAAAAATCCTTTGTATGGTGACATAAATTGGTAGTTTGAAATTAAATTTTGCTAACGCAAATGCTTCCTAAACAAGATATTGTCAATGATCTTACAAAGATGTGAGAAATCTAATTGCCGATTTATTCGCCTATAATTGCGTATATGAACAAAAATAGTGCAGCTAAGAGCTTTTCTAATTTTAATATTATAATGAAATTCAATTTATCCATCATAACATTCAATCTCACGCTATGACCAATGTTATAAATATTTTTAAAGAAAAATACTTACCGGACATTAGCTCCAAAATAGGATTTTCATTTCCTCTTTTATTTCGTGGTATATATACTTTTTAAATTGTACCAATAGTAATTATTACACATTAATTAAATTAAATGTTTTAATCTTATCAAATTACTTGACATTTTAAAATTTTTTTCTATATTAAAGATTTAACAGTCTTAAGGGACTAGGTGAGCAAACTCGTCACAAAAGCTGCTATTTTATAATAAAAACTAAATAACTTCAATATGAATTATTCTAAACTACATGTTACTTGGGTAACCAATAACATTATAGCTTTATTGTTATTAATAATCTTTTGTAATGTGTGGTCTCGCTTACCACTGGTCTTGTAATTCGCCTTTACATTTTTTCTTAGTTATTGTTAATTGGTGAGAATCGGGAAATTTTTCTTTAATTGAATGCAATATATACTTTTTGTAATGTGTACAATATGTAATTTTAAACTTATTTCTTAAAAAGTACATCTCAGAGTATTATGAAAAACTAAATTTGCTATTAGATATTTAAATGCATTAATTATACTACGAAAAATTAGCTTATTCATTCACTTAATTGACATCCAAGCAAAATTATTACCAAATTCTTTAAATAATAATTACTAAAAATACCTTAAATGAGTTTATCTTAAATAAATGGAGGCATAATTTATTTATTATGTATTTAAAATGCATGTATGCATATTTTTATGTTAGTGTCATAAAAAATATTTTTAACAAATTTTAGATTTGTTTATTAAATGATTGTATAATTTTTTAATAATATTGCACCTTTGTTTTTATTTTTATTGGGACTACTAGTAGGAACAAATTATTTAGAAAATTTCTATAAAATGCCAGTTGCATAATATGTTGACTTAAATAATCTGTCAAGTCTATATTTATAACAATTTTCAGCAGATTCTTTTATAAAATAATTTTTATTTTCTTACTATGAGATAAATCTAGTTTAATTTGCAACATTTACGCGTATGAATAGTTTTGTATGAACCCTTATGAATAACTAGTTTAAAAAGTCTGTAGGTTTTATAATCACAATTTAAAATGCTCACATCTCTCTGCAGATATTTTTTGTTCTGAGGAAAAAGGATAAATTAATAACAAATTTGCATGTTATTCATCATGCTGCATTGCCTGTTATCGGCTGGGTATTTATGAGAACTGAAACCAGTAAGTTTGTATTTTCAATCATTTTTATCTACTTAAATAAAGGACTCAAACCACTTATACACCTTTTTCATATAAATTTTTTTCCTTCTTAATATATTGAATAATATTCTTTTTTATAATTCGATTCCTTTATAGAAATTATCCCATGCATTTTTTCAAATACTTTTTTTTGAAATTTTTTTGTTGTTTTAAAAATATTGCAATGTTAGGAAACCGATTTAGTTTGTAAGTTTTATTTGAATTTTTGCTGCATTATTATTATGTTTTTATTTCAAAATAATATTAATAATTATTATATTACAATATTCATAAGTTTTTCGAAAAAATTAATTGTCTTATATGAAAACAATACCTTTAATTATCTTTCCTACGGCGCGTAGAAGCCAATTCACATTTCTTCAACATTTCATTTTTTCCCACAAACATTCTAAAAGAATCGTAGCAAAATTTTCTTTCTTTTTTTTTCTTTTTTAAAAACACATATTTAAACCTTTTATAGCCTCATTATATGTAAACTAAAATGGAATTAAAATTAAGTATAAAGAACAATTCGCTATCAAATTCCCTTGAGGAAACATATTTAATTAGTTCACTTCGTATTTGTTTGGAATAATTTCATTTGGGGAAAAATTCACAGCTAAACGGAAATGCCTTGAATCGGCTTTGATCGAATGATGATATCGTCTGTAATTCTAATTTATTTTGTTTAGTTCAAAACTGAAACTAATTTTTTGAAAAAAGTTCGATTTTAATTTAAGAATTATTTTTAATGATTAAATAGTCCATACATTGTATATTCGATTATTATAGGCAGACAACTTTTTTACTGTCCCCAATTCTTTAAAGCACTTTTCTCTTTTAAAATGTATTTAATGAAAAAAAATTTTTTTTAACAAAATTCCTAAAATACCTTGCATGTGAATTGCATTATATTGAAGTAAGTCATAGAATTATATATTTTTCAAAGAGTCTTACTCTTTTTCCTTTCTGTATTTATTGACTAAGTATAATTATTATTGAAAATGCATCAGTTTTAAACATAATAACTGTTATGCAATTTATTGCAATAATTATTCTCAAAATTTATACAATTTTTGTTAATGTTTTTTTTGTTTGCTGCCAAACGACTTATTAAAACCATCAGTTATTTATTATTTTTTAATAAAAACTAATAAATATTAAACGGTAAACGTTAAGACTATTTTTAATTTAAAATTGCCATTTGCTCTTGTTGGTTTTTCTTAATTCTAATTTTCAGACAAATCGACTTTTTTTAATAATTATATTGTTATTTTCGTATGAATTAACTAAGTCCCACTCTATAGCAGGAATAGTGAAATTCTACATTGCATACAATGGATAAAGGATGAGCGAATATGATTTGTAAAAAACGATTTTCGTCATTTTGGGTTTTGCTTTTACCTGTTTTCTATTCATTATGCTAAATTTTATAAGATTTAATTGTCAGTGCCAGAGCCAATGATTGTATTTAAACGTAGGCAAATTTGCTTTCAATATTGGAAATTTGTTTTATTATTACTTTGCATTTGTACATTCTTTCATTAAATTTAGTAAAAAAAATTCAGAAGGTAGAAACCATTTATATAGCAAAATAAATGAAATTTTAGCTAAATTTTATTCACTATCTCTACGAAGTTTCGAATATATATAAGTGCATATTGTCTGCCAAAAATGTGTAATCAATCACTGAAATTATTTGTGCAACTTTTTTTATCCTCTGACGATTGAGAGATACCTTCATTTTACTAGATAAATTCGAGTTTCACCATAAATAAAACATTACCCAGAAGTGCCAACATGTTTTATTTTCACACTTAATAAATAGTTTAATTTAAAATAAATACAAAGAACAACCAACAAAAAATGTCTAAATTGAAATTTTTCAAAGGCATTTTGAATAAAACAAATGTGTATTTTTTTATATTAAAAATTGAGAATACACCAATGAAATTTCTGTAATATCTCGCATACAAAGAAAGTGTTAATGTTTAGTTACATGTCTTTTGACTTTTATAATAACTTATTAACGTCATGGTAACGATTCGACCAACTTTTTTATGAATCTAAGATATTTTACTCCATCTTCTCACCACACTTATTTTAAATATTTTTTTCTATTTGGACAACGGTTTCGAGTGTGCCCACGGATCTCCAATGACACTGATGTCAGGAGATTGCTGTGGTGGTGGTATGCGTTACTTCTGTTATAATGGAAAAGAGACATCACATTTTGATATTACGGGTAGTGTGTGGAGTCATTGCTGGAAAATGACATCTCCATCCAACCCCAAATTTTGAGGAATTTCCTTGAGATTACTGCAGAGTATACTATATCCAAGTAAACTATATGGTTCATTAAACTTTTTTCAGAAACTTCTCAAATCATAGGAAGAAGTGTAAATGCTGAAACTGTGGGAAATGTAATTAGACAATCTAGATATAAAAATATAGTTATTAGAAAGAAAACGTTCACAGCTTGCAAATTTATTAAAAAAAAGTTTTTGGAGTTTGAAAAAACTAATCAAATGAGGAACTATAACTTTAATATATTCAGGGATGAAAGTAAGGCTGCCGCATTGTATGGAGAAAGCTAAATACTACTTAGCTTAGCTTAAAAAAATGCCTTACAGTTATGCATAGTGGTGACTCCATCACGGTTTGGTGTTTTATGGCTTCATCTTGGGGCAGAAAATTTAGTTTTTATTGGTGGCATTATTAACTACATGTTTACTTGAATATACTCCTCAGCAGTCTAAAGAAAAACGCAAAAATTTGGATTCGAAAAATTTCCTGGAGGGCAAAAAACTCAAATAAAATGCACGTAATGTCAGAATGCTGTCTTTTTCTCTGTAATATACCTCCATAATCTCCCGACATCAATGCCATTGAAGATCTTTGAGCAGCATTTAAAATAGCTGTCCAAACACACAAAATTAGAAAGAAAACACATTTAATACAAATGTTGCATGAATAATGGAGTAAAATATCTCCAGATAAAACAAATTTGGTCGAATCCGTACAACGACGTTGATAGGCCATTATACAAGCCAAAAGACTTTGTAACTGAATTTTAACACTTTCTTTGTTTGCGATATATTGCAAAAATTTCATTGGTGTATTCTCAATTTTTTAAGGCAAAAATACACATATGTTTATTCAAAATGCCTTTGAAAAATTTCAATTTAAACATTTTTTGTTGGTTATTCTTTGTTTTTATTTTAAATTAAACTATTTATTAAGTGTAAAAATAAAACATGTTGGCACTTCTGGGTAAAGTGTTATTTATGGTAAAACTCGAATTTATCTAGTAAAATCAAGGTATCTCTCAATTGTTTCAGCCACTGTATATTGCACCACAACTCTGAAAAAATCACTTCATAAGTTGAAGACAAAAATGTATTGCATAATGTGTATCAATGCAACGAAGTTATTTGAAGCTATTTGAATGAAGGAAGAGCCATTTGACTACTTTAAATACACATATATTATATCCAAGAAATGGGAGAACAGAATATGGAAGGGAAATTTAACTTATTAGGTGATATGTTTCAACTGACATACTTTCGAGTTTGTTGCGCAGTAATAAAATATTTATGCTTGATGCAAACAGAGCAGTAATCAATCATTTCATTTGGTTATGTGTATGTAGGTTTAATTTATTTATATTTTTAAATCATTCTTATCAAAATAATTTGTGTCTCTCTTTGAAGGCGGTTTCCAATTTTTTCCTGCTGGCTTGAATTCTTTCATTCATATTATAATGTATACTTACTATGGATTGGCAGCAATGGGACCTGAAGTTCGAAAATATTTGTGGTGGAAGGAATACCTCACTCAGTTGCAGATGGTAAGATATTTTTTTTAAATTGTTTTATTTTGTATTGAAATTTTAAGCAATTTTTACTCTTATTTACATATAATACCATTTCTGATGTTAGAAAAATTGGATAATTTAAGGGAAAGAAACAAGCAAGGTCTTAAGCGTCTTAAAATGAGATATTGTTTAGAAAATACATCAGTACACCAAACTTGAAAACTGTTGGTACAAAGGAAAATATTACAAAAGAACCGATTACAAGATACAATTTGCTCAAATTTGGAATAAAAATTTAGGTAAAGGAGTGCATAAAATGTTTTTATTTTATTTTCTGGCAGTAAAAAATTATATGAAGAAGAAATATTCGGGATATAAAAATTTTATAACTTTACTAAATTCATACAACATTTTAATTTGATTCATTCTATGTTTGTAGTGATTTAATTTCTTAATCGAATTCTCATTCATGCCCTTATTAAATTTTGTACTGTTCAATAATTCAGAGGGCAATATTCAAATATTTTCGAATTATCATCGAATTTGTTATTTTAACTAAATTCAGATTTATTAAAAGATATGTAATTTAATATTTATTTAGAGAAAAAAAATTATTGCAAGTTCTCTAAACATTTATATTAACATGAATATATAACGATTAAAAATGACCAGAGCATATTTTTTTAACTCCAACTACATCCGATTTCATTTTTTTTCTAATGTTCCAGTTGCAGTTTGTTGTCATCATTCTTTTCGTGATAGTAATTGTGCCACTAAGCGGATGCCAAACAACTCAGCATGGAATATACATCGAAATTATCGCTGCTCTCGTTTTCTTGGCTCTCTTCTACAATTTCTACATACAAACATATAAAAAGAAACCATTGAAACAAAATGGAGAGGTGCAAAATTCAAAATCGCATTCGTATTCCAATGGAAAATCCAATTCATCTGGTAATGATCAAAGCATCCATAGGAATGAATTTGTTATTTCAAATGGTGTTAAAGGAGAATTAAGGAAAAGATAAGATTGAAATTATTGTGATTGTTTTAAATAAAAATTTTGTAAAAGATGTGTTGTGTCTGTTTTCATATTGTTTACCGTTAATGTTTTTTTATAAAAAATATATCTATATCTATACTAATATTATAACTGTGAAAGTTTGGATGTTTGGATGGCTGAATGGATGTTTGTTACTAAATCACGCCAGAACGTCTAAACAGAATTGGATTAAATTAAGCACAAAGATAGATAATTGTCAGGAATAGAACATAAACGACTTTTTATTCCGGTTAATGGAGTGGTTAATTTTTTATTCATTTAAAACTAAATTTCGCGAACAAAAAGCTGAGAACAAATCCCGCCAAATATGAGTAAGGCTCCAGTTCCCCCCCAACAGAAGTGAGGTTAGGCTTAGCAGAATTTCGACCGATTATTTCAAATGATTCTATTTATTTTCTTTGTGTTTGATGCTTTTAAAATCCAACGTTGTTAATGAATCGATCTTTCTTATTCATTCTGACGCACTTTTAATGGAAAACAGAATAAAGAAAATAAAAATTTTCTAATCTGCATTGTGTAACCCCGACTGGAGTTGGAAAGTCTTTAAGCCAACTGGCGTTGAAAGTTCATGCGGGATTGTTGACAACTATGTTTTCATTTAAATTAAAAGTTTAAAAATTTTTTGTATTATACTTGTTTGTGTGTATTTAATACAAGGAAATTTTCTTCTTTACTTTTTCTGGTTTATTTTTCACACACACGCACATACACGAATATATATATATATAT